>CABEGB010000683.1:27844-313144 GCA_901521435.1 Crematogaster levior | reverse complement strand
ATCGTTACCGCACTGACTACACTTAATTGTATTTGTTATTATGCCATGCTTAATTAAAAAATCTATTAATTCGTTTTTATTGTGGATAACTTGTACAAATTCAAATAAGCCTAACATTGTTGTTGCGAATTTCCTGCAAACTTCCATATGATTATTCTACTGCGTTCGCCGCCTCCCCCGCCCCGCGAAGCGGGGGGGGAGGGATGGGGGTTGAGGCGGTGAGAGAGTCGAGTTCTACATTGTTGGCTACGCCTCCACGCAGCGAGTTGGTTATAATTTTAATCCGCGCGCGAAGCGCGCGGCTACGCGTGGCGGCCAGTAAAAATTCGGTTCCACATGGGTTTGCAACTTTCCACGCGTATATTTTACACTGCCTCCACGCGATTGACCTAACTCGTATCCTTTTTCAATTTCGCGGACTTATGACGTTACATGGTCAGCTGACCTGCGTTTCGTCACTGCGCATGGTCAGCTGAGCTGCGTTCACCAATCCGCATACTCAGTCAGTCCGTGCATCGTCGATATGACAAGTTTCTTAACCTAGCGAGTCGCGAACTTTAACTATTAATATCTCGCTTCGCAGAGCAGAGCGACAATTTTTACGGCCAGATTCGTGAGTTTCGTGCAAAAACACGTCGATATACCAAATTTTATTGAATTTGGTGCTGCTGTAGTTACTCTGAAGAATTACCATTCTTTTATCATATGAAATATATAAATTAATTTTGTGCTTCAGATTTATTATTATTAATAAACCTCTTCTTTATATACTTTGGAATGTTTATTTCGATAATAATTACAAATACTAGAGTACTGGAAATGATGTTCATTTTAGTTTCTTCTTTGGATATTCTATGGACGTACGGAGTAGTGAAAAACGGACGTCCTATGGACATCCTATGAATATCGGATTTTATTCGGATGTCTTATGGATGTTCCGATATCCAAACTCGAACGTCTAATGAACATCCATAAGACGTCCATGTGCTATCTGGGTTACTTACAATTTAATACTTTAATAATACTTTTAAAAAGGCAACAACGTCTGTATTTACAATATTTACTTTGTTTAGCACAAAATCACAGGTACATCAATTATTTTATTTGACATATAAGTGTTTAGAAAAGCAACCTCACCAATGATTTTGATCCTCTCATGTTATCAAGGTGTTCATTCTTTAAAATTGAAAACTTGTATGTGCACCGTACGGCGACGGAAGTACTATAGTTTTGCTCCGAAAGCAGAAGGGTTGGAAGGTGGACCTGACTTCATGAAAAGTTAGAAACTCATATATAGTTCCATATAAATTTTCGATCCTCTACACAAAGCAAGGTTCACCCCACACCTTTTCCTAGTTCAGAACAAAATTCTACTTTCCATGTTTATTTTTTTATAACTTTTTTACTAATCGAGTTAGAAAGGTCAAAATCAACATCAAGGTAACCAAAAGTCATTTGGAGTGGGCTGTGTAAAAGTAAATATTTATCCAATTGATTTTTGTCAGTTGACTTTGGAATTTAGAGAAAAATGGTTGAATAATCAGAAATTAGAATTAAAATTTAGAAACTTCAACTATTTATAACTTTTCAGCGAATCATGACCGCCAAGTGTCAGGATCAAGATCATTGATGAGATTGTCGCTTTTCTAGACGTTTCATTTCAATGAAAGCGGAAATAAGGTATAAAAGATGCATGTGATTTAGCAATTACGTTGCTGTTGCTGCTGCCAAGTGCGCGTTATATTCATTCCGTTAATCACCAAGTAATGTGAACATGTTATAGATTGATATAACTCGTCATTAAACACGCGTGTTGTAATATTTTATAATGTCGTGCTCATAATCATTCTCCACGCAGAAAAGCGATAATGAGAGCCGTTGTAATTATGGCACTATGATAAAGAAATTAGAAAATAAACAAATTATATTGATTCAAAGCGCGTGCCACATCGTATAGCCTGATCGATGCTCGACAGACTTAGACGAGCAATGAATTTACGTTCTTATATTACTAGAGTACAAATCCTACCGAGTGATTAGTAACTAGAGGTATTCCAACTTATGCGAAGTTACCACTGTATCCACCATTAGGTATTAATATGACGTTGAACGGATAGCGATGTGTACGCAAGATATTTCTGAGATTTTGATCTTTTCTGGTTTTTTCGATGATGTGTTTTTAGCCATTTTTTCACGTTACAAAGACATCTTCAGTATTCGGTCTAACGTCTATGTCCAAAACTACCCCATATATGTATGTATCATCTTAATGATAGATTTCTTAGAATATTTTAAAACAAAAATCCTAATATAAAAATGTCGAAGTTACAATAATTTAAATGGGAAACAATTATACTTTTAATGATGGCTGAGATTTCGCGGATATGGTGAACAAATGATAAAAAGTGCTCCTTTGAATTAACTGACTTATGATATTATGATTATCATAAATTTACAATAGCATTGTCATTATATGTTTTTCCCTTCTTTATGCATTGCATTAGTACATTCTTTTTACTAATAATGGATATAAGAATAATAGATGTAAAAACTAAAAACATAATATCTAAAATCATAATATCTTTAAGATGTCTTTAAGACGTCATAATGTTCTCTGGGAGTAGTATTCTCATGTCTATCATATGCTTTAGCATCAATAAAAAATTATTTCCGCTTATAAATCGCGTCAAGTCTAATTCTATTATATAGGGTGTCCTAGACTTACATATCACCTATTAATGGCAGATTTCTGAGGTATTAATGGCAGATTTCATTTAGAGACGAAAATTTTAATGCCAAAATGTAAACTTATTATAATTTTTGAATGGAAAATGTTCATCAATCAGTTAGTCAAAATTTCGTGCGCTCAGGGACATTGTATCGAAAAAGGCCCTTCAACAACATTTTACTCTTGTATTTTAACACTTGTACACTGTTTGCAAAATCGACGAATTTCATAGAAGAGCTTTTTCGATATGTGATGTTTCTGAGCGAAATTGTAACAAGAATGAAATTTAAACCTTTTCCGTTCACAAAAACTATAGCAGCCCCAACATTTTTGTCTCCAAATGGCCTTAAGAATCTGCCATTAATGATACGGGGTAAATCTGAGACTCTGTGTATATATTTATATTATTCACTTTGTAGTACATATAGCCTTCACGATTATTGATGTTGATCAATTACTTTGACAACTGAAGTTGAGATATGTCGAAAATTTTTACTTGAATCATTTTTTAAATATCTTTAATTCTTTTATATTATTTGCAAAAAGAATGCATTAATACAATGTATAGAGAAAAGGAAAAACATATAATGACTAAATGCTAAATTCATACAATAATCATAATAGGGGCTCCATTTATAGAAGCACTTTCATCATTTTGCCGTGCTTGAGTGTGCGAATCTCAGTCTTGTCATTCGAGATATAATTCACTAAAACACTTCTCATTTGAAAACTATTGTTTTTATATGGGAAGCGATTATATTTTACGAATGAAAAAGTAAAGCCTCGACATTTTTGTATTAGGCTTTTCGTCTTAAAATTCTAAGGAATTCCGTCATTAAGAGGATATACAGTAGTTTTTTTGGAAGCTTGTATAAATAAAATTTGAAAAAAAAGAGAATTTCTTGTAGGTTTTTTCGTGCTAAATTTAGATCCGCAGAATTATCTTAGCACGTCAAGATTTTGAGAAAACAGTTAAATAAAAGTTAAATATGCTAAAAATGGTTATTTTGATAGTTTTTCATCAACTATAACTCTCTATTTCGACGTGTTAAATGTAGATACTCAAAATTAAGCTTAGGAACTTGTATTTTATATATAAAATACAAAGAGTTTTATGCCAAAAAGATTTTTATGAAAAATAGGTTATACTCACAATTAGTTAAATGTGCTAAAAGAGGCAATGTTGTCTGTCGTAAGAGTCTGAAATCATGTCATTGATACTTTTATCTCGCACTTAGTAGTGCGCGCGTGCGCAAAGGCAAAATGATAATTTCTAATAGATTTAACTTATAGCGAATTCGGTCGCCTGCACTAGCACTAGTGTACACTGAGTACAAACGTTCCCAGTGCAACGCATTCGATAGACGCCCTCTGTTGCGGTGCATGCACTCTTCGTATTCGATTATATTGCACTATTATGATACACATTTTATGTTGCATTCGATGAATATCGCACTACCTTAGTGTAGTACTGAATTTATATTCGGAAACACAAAGCAAACTGAACGAGTGCAAAGTTTATTGCACGGCCAATTTTGATAGTGTAAGAAATTTTACACTCGTTCAGTTTGCTTTGTCCGAATATAAATTCGGTTGGTCCTTCAGCGAGAAGTGATTACAGCGGGATAATGGATTTTAAACGATATATATTTTTGGAGGAAATATTAGAAAGCAGCAGTAGCGACGAAGAAGAACTATATTTTATGATAAATTGTATAAAGATAAGATGATAATTATATAAGAAGAAAAACCAAAGATAAAAGATTTTATTGATATAATAAATGGTACTCAGATGAAGAAGTAATATATATGCATACACATATGGGGCATTCCACGTCAACGAGAGACCCCCCACCCCCAGAATTGGTTTAAACGAAAAGAGTTCTACTAAGGCTTAAAATTTAGGTAATTACATCTACTTTAAAATGCAAAGTGGCAAAATAAAAAATTCAAGATGGCGGATCCAATATGGTGGAAGAAGTATAAAAAAGTGCTTGAATTCACTTGAAACTTGTCACTCAGGGGTTTTTAAGGTCGCTAAACACGAATCTGACATCAGATTTTTAATATTCAAAATGGCGGATCCAATATGGATGATAATGTTCAAAAAATTTTTCAAATTTGCTTGAAACTTCTTACAAAAGCGAATTTTTTATGGCCCTGGAACACGAATCTGACATCAGATTTTGCAAAGTTTAAAATAACGATCTAAAAGGATTACAAATTTTGCTCAAATTCGCTTGAAACAGAGACATCTGCCTTTCCAGACACTATCCTATTTTCGGCACTTATATAAAAGTTTACTACATTTTCTAGAGTAAAATTTGATAATGCTTTATCAGTCTTGGTTGTAGTTTTTTGTTGATACACCATTTGTATATCTTAGGTCTTTTTTCCATTTCCTTTTTTCCAACATTTTTTTCCAAATGACCAGAAGTAACCAAATGCTTATGAAATTTTTTTGGCAAGCTACATTTTCGGAGGTGTTGTGAGAATATCTATAATTTTGAATCGTTCTTTATATCATCTAATTCAATTTTTCATTATAAAGGAGAAATGTCACAATTTACTTTCATTTCTTTTGATTGAATCTCTACCGCTTCAGTCTTATATTTGAGTTACATCTTCATATTTTTGCGCTTTCATGATGAATAAATTTCAATGAAATTATAAAGATCAGGAAATTTTTATTTTATATTGAAAAATATTGTTCTTAATTCCATATTTTTTTGATATTAAACACCAAACGCCTCGTAAATATTGCAACATCTGTCGCCATTTAAATCTGTCTTACTTGCCAAACTGATTATTAATACTTGGAATTTAATTAAAAAGAAATATTAAGTAGTCCTCCCTTCATTGCCTGGAACAACTACGTGTCTTACTTTCACTAGTTGGACCTTTGCCCATTCTTACTTTTACTAGTTGGAACATTTCTAGTCTTGCCTTTATTGGCTGGAACCTACGTGTCTTACTTTCACTAGTTGGACCATTACCCATTCTTACTTTTACTAGTTGGAACATTTCTAGTCTTGCCTTTATTGGCTGGAAAGGAGTTGAAATATTGGATCCGCCATTTTGAACATTGAAAATTTGATGTCAGATTCGAGTTCAGCGACCCTGAAAACCCCCGAGTTACAACTTTCAAGTGAATTTAAGCACTTTTTTCGACTGCCTCCGCCATATTGGATGCGCCATCTTGAATGTTTTATTTTGCCACTTTGCATTAAATTAAATTAAAGTAGATATATTAAAGTAGATGTAAATACCTAAATTTTTAACCCAATTAGAAATCCAGAAAACATATTACAACCTTTAAAAGCCCCATAAGACAAGTTTTATTTAAATTCGATATGATTTTTAAAAATCGGTCGCCATATTGGATCCACCATTTTGAATATTAAAAATCTGATGTCAGATTCGTGTTTAGCGACCTTAAAAACCCCTGAGTGACAAGTTTCAAGTGAATTCAAGCACTTTTTTATACTTCTTCCACCATATTGGATCCGCCATCTTGAATTTTTTATTTTGCCACTTTGCATTTTAAAGTAGATGTAATTACCTAAATTTTAAGCCTTAGTAGAACTCTTTTCGTTTAAACCAATTCTGGGGGTGGGGGGTCTCTCGTTGACGTGGAATGCCCCATATATATACATATACCAAAGATATTTTTTGTTGGAACATATACATATATTGTAAACGATTTTATATTTGTACTATAATTGCTATAATTGCAATATTTAGTTTCAGAGAAATTTTTGTTTACAACGAATCACACTTATGATGTGACACCATGGATCTAAAAAGATATGGATGGAGTCTATAGCAAGGGGGCTGTGAAATTTGCGGTAAGGGGAATGCATAGTGCTGTCTCTTTCTGTAGGTAACCTTCGGCTTTGTAACGAATGTAACCGAAGATATCCGAACTGCGCATTGCGTCTTGTATGGGATCACGGACTAAGGAATAGAGGGACCGAGTCTAAAGTCCTAGTTTAGGCGAGAGGGGATGGTAACTCAAGCATGCGGGGGGGACTGCTTTCCGCCATATTGATGTAGCGATTCTCACACAGAGATCCTGTGTCTGTGACATGGTTACACTCGTGTAGTGATGCCACGAGACATAACGAGTGACAAGCGTAAAGAGGTTAGGCGGTGATTTTATGTTTTATTATTGTTGTTATTGTTGTTATTGTTGTTTATTGTTGAAAAGAGAAATTATTTTACATCTAACAAGAGAATAAAATATATTAATTAGTTCCAATTCTTATTTCTTAATTCACGCATTAACTTATTCTATTCTTTTTATTTTTAAAATAAATAATTCCAATTTCTTATTTATAATATTTAATAATTATTCCTATTTCTATTTTGTTTATTGTGCGCAGGATCTGACTTTCATTTCTCACACGTACGCAAATAGTGAGTTCTATGTGTGGTGATTACTAAACGAATATGGCGGCCCCCCCCGCCGCAAACGTGCCTCACCGGTACAGCTTGTGCTCCGTCCCTCTATTCCTTAGTCCGTGTATGGGATATATAATCTTTCGGGAATCATCGGATATGCGACGGAAACATACGAAGGTTACCTACAGAAAGAGACAGCACTATGCATTCCCCTTACCGCAAATTTCACAGCCCCCTTGCCCGTATACATACTTTAGACTCCATCCATATCTTCTTTAGATCCATGTGTGACACCGTTGTTTAATTTGTTTGCCATTTTGCTCATTGCCATGTGCCTTGTGCCTTGTTGGTGTTGCACTGAGAAAGTGAGAAAAGATCGAAAATGACGACCGAACCTAGTGCTGCACTCGTATAGTTTAGTGCAACACAAGTTCAGTGTAAGCGAAATGCTAAACGAGTGCAGTGTTGCATCACATTGGTGTTGCACTGAAAAAGGTAGTGTCGACCGGAGCTAGTGCTGCACTCGTATAGTTTAGTGCAACACGAGTTCAGTGTCAGTGTAAATCGACCGAATTCGCTATTAGGGCCAATTTCACCAATCACGGTTAGATTAACCGACGGTTAAAGTTAGCAGGGTGACCAACAGACCACGAAGTAAGAGTAAGGAGACCTAATTACATAGATTGAAAGTGGTCACGAAAAATGTTCCGTGAAGGAGGAGGTTTGCCGAGTGGAATAACTTGCAACATTTCGTCGCCATCTTTAAATTGTCAATGACAGATTAGATCACAGTGAGAGAAAAGGTTATAAGGATTAGAAAAGCATGAATAGAAAATATATCTATGCTGACTTATTAATAGATAGATAAATAAATAGATAGATTAAAAGATATTGCTTATAGCGAAATATTAATTGATTTAACATGCAACAATTTTAGGTTATAAAAATTAAAAGTTAATACTACAACAAATTCTAATTTTCTGCAAAACATACAATTATAAATAAAATGTTAAATGTTAAACTACATTTACTTTAAAATTTATAATCTTGAAATATATACCTTATATAAAATGTTTAATTAAAATTATTTGCATATCACGTTGCATACGAATATTTCTAGTCACAAGCACAAAGTAAGCTCTTTGCTTGCTCTTGCTCTTAGTGCAGTCAGTTCAGTTCATGTTCCTCATGGTACAGCTAAAAAAGAACAGATTTAAGATGGCGACGAAATGTTGCAAGTTATTCCATTCGGCAAACCTCCTCCTTCGTGGAACATTTTTCGTGACCAACTTTTTTCTCTATACGCTATCTAGTTATGTCTCCTTACTCTTACTTCGTGCAACAGACATACATATTTTCTCCTAACCTCTTGGCTCGAGAGGTTACGAGAGAATATGAATGTCTGTTGGCCACCCTGCTAACTTTAACCGTCGGTTAATCTAACCGTGGTTGGTGAAATTGGCCCTTAGTGTTTCTCAAAATTCTGACATGCTAGGAAAATTCTGCGGATGGATTTTAATTCAGCATGAAAAAAACTACAAGAAATGATAGGTTTCAAGCTAGTGCCTTGTCAAACAATGATATCAGAACGTTGTACAATAGGTGATTGTTGAAATTGCTCTTAAGGGAGAAAATAAATTTTTCTTAAAGAGATTGATTCTTATTGTTAGTTAATCATGAATTTCGTAAAGATTAAGATCAAGGTCTCTAGAATAATTTGTGTATATGTATAAGAAAAGATAAATATTCAATATATATTTTATCAAATTAAATGTTGAAATAAATTGATGATTATTGCATACACCGATGTGTTCTTTCGTTATTCTTTCTTATGTTTATTTAATTTTAGAAGACATTGATTATCACTTAACCTTACGTATGTGCGTTGTGTAACTGGAAAAGTTATTTAAAAAATGTTGATTAATTACTTATTGATAATTTACTTGTGGAAGAGAGGTATGTAGATCAAGAGGCACAGTAGTGTCTCGCGCCAAGTATAGCGCGCGTACTCGCAGCGCGTACAGCGTAAGACAGACCGAGACTCTTTTACGCGAAACCAAGTTTTGAGAGATTTTTCGATTATCAGATATCAATAACGGCTGATCCGATCAACTTCTAAGCAGTGATGCAAACTTGCAGACGAAACAGCCACGCTATAATAGGTGGAGATGATGGCTGTCCGTGGGTGCCAACGCTCGGCCAGCATCAGGTGGTAGAAGAGTGTAGACATATAATCCTCTCGATTTCTTTGCCGAACGCGTCGTCGAACAGCTCGGCCAACCTCGCCCAGCTTCGGGCAATATTCTGTCTCTTTCTTTCCCTTTCTTTTTCTATCGCTATACATATGCTCAACTTTGCTAACGCGCGTGACATTAGTAGTGTGACCAGTCTGCGGTTTCATACTATCCGTATTTCATCGGATCTACGTATGATAATAGTTTATTAAGTTATTTGGACTATGCGTACACGCACAGAAACCGCGACAAGAAATTACCGTTATGTCAATCTGAAGTTAGACAAGCAAGGAGAGCCATGTGCTACCTCTCCAACAAAAGTAAAAGAAGGCACATACATATTGCACAATTCGGATGCCAAAAGTGGAGGTACATGGCTGCGTCAGGTAAAGAACCTGTGCTCGTAGTTTTGGCATATGTAAATCCCCCTAGCTGTTGAGGTCGGCCTGTACAAGGACTGATCTTGTAGCGGTTGTGAAAGTTTTTGTTGCTTTTTGTAAAGGTGTTGCGCCTAATGTGCGAGGAGAAGGAATTACAACTAAGATATGGTAAGATGGTGATCATGATATGCAGGAGTCTGTTCTCGGGAGATGTTTTCTATGTTATTATTTTTGTAGAAAAAGTAGATTTAAATAATAAAATTATAAAATACTTTCAAGATTAATGTTACGCTCATAGGTTTGCATGAAAAATATAACCACTCTCTGCATTCACATTTGTGCAAAAGAAAGTGCGTGCAAATCTTTAAGATTGTATTCTACTTTCGAATATATTTGAATCTATTTTTTTATGTACCATAATATTAAAAAATGTTATGTTGTTATATACAGATTTTTCCATCAACACATTCACGTAGCGTCTTTTACTTTGAAGTCATTATAATTTTATCTAAAAAAAATTATTTTTTGCAGGAAACCGCTATAATACTCTAAGGGCCACTTCGACCAAACTCCGATTGACTCAATCGTTGATTAAAGGATTGCCAACATGACAAAGTGGAAATTCAGTATGATCAACTTTATTTCTGGCGATATAGTCACTCTTACCTTTAATTTTTTGTTAAGACCGGCCGATCAATTTAAATATTCTGATTGGCTGATCAAATCAACCCCCCCCTCTTCCCACCAGGAACCGCTATAATACTCTAAGAATTATCTTCTAGCTCTGTCATATCAATTTTAGTAGGATGATATATCTCTATTTATTCTTGCTCACAATCAATTCAAAATATGAAGAGAACTAGGATTTAAACTTTATAAGAAATATTGCAATTATTTAAACTCGAATAAAAATAGAATATGAAGAATTGAACAATGCTAAAGGTTTTGAGAGAAAAAATATAGATAATATATCATACATAATAAAATTTTATTTATAAAATTAGAACAACACAATATATTAATTAACCGAGAGTGTTTCCGGATGGATGCCACGTGCGTGTTGGCCACTTTGCCGACGTTTCACAAACATTGCAGCTTGCATCATTAGGACTAGCAGCTCCGATTCTGAGCTCTCTTCGGTTACGGTAGTCCTTATATATCCCCGTTGTTCCTGGTGGGAAGAGGGGGGGGTTGATTTGATCAGCCAATCAGAATATTTAAATTGATCGGCCGGTCTTAACAAAAAATTAAAGGTAAGAGTGACTATATCGCCAGAAATAAAGTTGATCATACTGAATTTCCACTTTGTCATGTTGGCAATCCTTTAATCAACGATTGAGTCAATCGGAGTTTGGTCGAAGTGGCCCTTAGAGTATTATAGCGGTTTCCTGCAAAAAATAATTTTTTTTAGATAAAATTATAATGACTTCAAAGTAAAAGACGCTACGTGAATGTGTTGATGGAAAAATCTGTATATAACAACATAACATTTTTTAATATTATGGTACATAAAAAAATAGATTCAAATATATTCGAAAGTAGAATACAATCTTAAAGATTTGCACGCACTTTCTTTTGCACAAATGTGAATGCAGAGAGTGGTTATATTTTTCATGCAAACCTATGAGCGTAACATTAATCTTGAAAGTATTTTATAATTTTATTATTTAAATCTACTTTTTCTACAAAAATAATAACATAGAAAAGTCATCTAACTAAAGATACTATACATAATTATACATAATTAAATTCAATTTTTTATTACTACAATTTGACATTTAAAAAATCTAAAAAACTATTCAAAAACATATACAAGATCAGGTCAACTATATTACAGTACCGACTAAAAATATTGTTTATGAAAATAGGAAAGGTTATTTTAAATGAAGAAAGATGTACATAAATTTGAATAATTTGAATAATTTATTTGCCTTTTTTATTTATTTTTGGAGGTGAACATTGCTTTATAAATATTAATATTGCAATATTGTATTTATGTCTATATTTTATTGCATGTAAATAAATTAAAAATAACTTAATAAACTATTATCATACGTAGATCCGATGAAATACGGATAGTATGAAACCGCAGACTGGTCACACTACTAATGTCACGCGCGTTAGCAAAGTTGAGCATATGTATAGCGATAGAAAAAGAAAGGGAAAGAAAGAGACAGAATATTGCCCGAAGCTGGGCGAGGTTGGCCGAGCTGTTCGACGACGCGTTCGGCAAAGAAATCGAGAGGATTATATGTCTACACTCTTCTACCACCTGATGCTGGCCGAGCGTTGGCACCCACGGACAGCCATGGTGGCCGAGCGTTGGCACCCACGGACAGCCATCATCTCCACCTATTATAGCGTGGCTGTTTCGTCTGCAAGTTTGCATCACTGCTTAGAAGTTGATCGGATCAGCCGTTATTGATATCTGATAATCGAAAAATCTCTCAAAACTTGGTTTCGCGTAAAAGAGTCTCGGTCTGTCTTACGCTGTACGCGCTGCGAGTACGCGCGCTATACTTGGCGCGAGACACTACTGTGCCTCTTGATCTACATACCTCTCTTCCACAAGTAAATTATCAATAAGTAATTAATCAACATTTTTTAAATAACTTTTCCAGTTACACAACGCACATACGTAAGGTTAAGTGATAATCAATGTCTTCTAAAATTAAATAAACATAAGAAAGAATAACGAAAGAACACATCGGTGTATGCAATAATCATCAATTTATTTCAACATTTAATTTGATAAAATATATATTGAATATTTATCTTTTCTTATACATATACACAAATTATTCTAGAGACCTTGATCTTAATCTTTACGAAATTCATGATTAACTAACAATAAGAATCAATCTCTTTAAGAAAAATTTATTTTCTCCCTTAAGAGCAATTTCAACAATCACCTATTGTACAACGTTCTGATATCATTGTTTGACAAGGCACTAGCTTGAAACCTATCATTTCTTGTAGTTTTTTTCATGCTGAATTAAAATCCATCCGCAGAATTTTCCTAGCATGTCAGAATTTTGAGAAACACTAAGGGCCAATTTCACCAACCACGGTTAGATTAACCGACGGTTAAAGTTAGCAGGGTGGCCAACAGACATTCATATTCTCTCGTAACCTCTCGAGCCAAGAGGTTAGGAGAAAATATGTATGTCTGTTGCACGAAGTAAGAGTAAGGAGACATAACTAGATAGCGTATAGAGAAAAAAGTTGGTCACGAAAAATGTTCCACGAAGGAGGAGGTTTGCCGAATGGAATAACTTGCAACATTTCGTCGCCATCTTAAATCTGTTCTTTTTTAGCTGTACCATGAGGAACATGAACTGAACTGACTGCACTAAGAGCAAGAGCAAGCAAAGAGCTTACTTTGTGCTTGTGACTAGAAATATTCGTATGCAACGTGATATGCAAATAATTTTAATTAAACATTTTATATAAGGTATATATTTCAAGATTATAAATTTTAAAGTAAATGTAGTTTAACATTTAACATTTTATTTATAATTGTATGTTTTGCAGAAAATTAGAATTTGTTGTAGTATTAACTTTTAATTTTTATAACCTAAAATTGTTGCATGTTAAATCAATTAATATTTCGCTATAAGCAATATCTTTTAATCTATCTATTTATTTATCTATCTATTAATAAGTCAGCATAGATATATTTTCTATTCATGCTTTTCTAATCCTTATAACCTTTTCTCTCACTGTGATCTAATCTGTCATTGACAATTTAAAGATGGCGATGAAATGTTGCAAGTTATTCCACTCGGCAAACCTCCTCCTTTACGGAACATTTTTCGTGACCACTTTCAATCTATGTAATTAGGTCTCCTTACTCTTACTTCGTGGTCTGTTGGTCACTCTGCTAACTTTAACCGTCGGTTAATCTAACCGTGATTGGTGAAATTGGCCCTAATAGCGAATTCGGTCGATTTACACTGACACTGAACTCGTGTTGCACTAAACTATACGAGTGCAGCACTAGCTCCGGTCGACACTACCTTTTTCAGTGCAACACCAATGTGATGCAACACTGCACTCGTTTAGCATTTCGCTTACACTGAACTTGTGTTGCACTAAACTATACGAGTGCAGCACTAGGTTCGGTCGTCATTTTCGATCTTTTCTCACTTTCTCAGTGCAACACCAACAAGGCACAAGGCACATGGTAATGAGCAAAATGGCAAACAAATTAAACAACGGTGTCACACATGGATCTAAAGAAGATATGGATGGAGTCTAAAGTATGTATACGGGCAAGGGGGCTGTGAAATTTGCGGTAAGGGGAATGCATAGTGCTGTCTCTTTCTGTAGGTAACCTTCGTATGTTTCCGTCGCATATCCGATGATTCCCGAAAGATTATATATCCCATACACGGACTAAGGAATAGAGGGACGGAGCACAAGCTGTACCGGTGAGGCACGTTTGCGGCGGGGGGGGCCGCCATATTCGTTTAGTAATCACCACACATAGAACTCACTATTTGCGTACGTGTGAGAAATGAAAGTCAGATCCTGCGCACAATAACAAAATAGAAATAGGAATAATTATTAAATATTATAAATAAGAAATTAGAATTATTTATTTAAAAAATAAAAAGAATAGAATAAATTAATGCGTGAATTAAGAAATAAGAATTGGAACTAATTAATATATTTTATTCTCTTGTTAGATGTAAAATAATTTCTCTTTTCAACAATAAACAACAATAACAACAATAACAACAATAATAAAACATAAAATCACCGCCTAACCTCTTTACGCTTGTCACTCGTTATGTCTCGTGGCACCACTACACGAGTGTAACCATGTCACAGACACAGGATCTCTGTGTGAGAATCGCTACATCAATATGGCGGAAAGCAGTCCCCCCCGCATGCTTGAGTTACCATCCCCTCTCGCCTAAACTAGGACTTTAGACTCGGTCCCTCTATTCCTTAGTCCGTGATCCCATACAAGACGCAATGCGCAGTTCGGATATCTTCGGTTACATTCGTTACAAAGCCGAAGGTTACCTACAGAAAGAGACAGCACTATGCATTCCCCTTACCGCAAATTTCACAGCCCCCTTGCTATAGACTCCATCCATATCTTTTTAGATCCATGGTGTCACATCATAAGTGTGATTCGTTGTAAACAAAAATTTCTCTGAAACTAAATATTGCAATTATAGCAATTATAGTACAAATATAAAATCGTTTACAATATATGTATATGTTCCAACAAAAAATATCTTTGGTATATGTATATATATGGGGCATTCCACGTCAACGAGAGACCCCCCACCCCCAGAATTGGTTTAAACGAAAAGAGTTCTACTAAGGCTTAAAATTTAGGTAATTACATCTATTTTAAAATGCAAAGTGGCAAAATAAAAAATTCAAGATGGCGGATCCAATATGGTGGAAGAAGTATAAAAAAGTGCTTGAATTCACTTGAAACTTGTCACTCAGGGGTTTTTAAGGTCGCTAAACACGAATCTGACATCAGATTTTTAATATTCAAAATGGTGGATCCAATATGGCGACCGATTTTTAAAAATCATATCGAATTTAAATAAAACTTGTCTTATGGGGCTTTTAAAGGTTGTAATATGTTTTCTGGATTTCTAATTGGGTTAAAAATTTAGGTATTTACATCTACTTTAATATATCTACTTTAATTTAATTTAATGCAAAGTGGCAAAATAAAACATTCAAGATGGCGCATCCAATATGGCGGAGGCAGTCGAAAAAAGTGCTTAAATTCACTTGAAAGTTGTAACTCGGGGGTTTTCAGGGTCGCTGAACTCGAATCTGACATCAAATTTTCAATGTTCAAAATGGCGGATCCAATATTTCAACTCCTTTCCAGCCAATAAAGGCAAGACTAGAAATGTTCCAACTAGTAAAAGTAAGAATGGGTAATGGTCCAACTAGTGAAAGTAAGACACGTAGGTTCCAGCCAATAAAGGCAAGACTAGAAATGTTCCAACTAGTAAAAGTAAGAATGGGCAAAGGTCCAACTAGTGAAAGTAAGACACGTAGTTGTTCCAGGCAATGAAGGGAGGACTACTTAATATTTCTTTTTAATTAAATTCCAAGTATTAATAATCAGTTTGGCAAGTAAGACAGATTTAAATGGCGACAGATGTTGCAATATTTACGAGGCGTTTGGTGTTTAATATCAAAAAAATATGGAATTAAGAACAATATTTTTCAATATAAAATAAAAATTTCCTGATCTTTATAATTTCATTGAAATTTATTCATCATGAAAGCGCAAAAATATGAAGATGTAACTCAAATATAAGACTGAAGCGGTAGAGATTCAATCAAAAGAAATGAAAGTAAATTGTGACATTTCTCCTTTATAATGAAAAATTGAATTAGATGATATAAAGAACGATTCAAAATTATAGATATTCTCACAACACCTCCGAAAATGTAGCTTGCCAAAAAAATTTCATAAGCATTTGGTTACTTCTGGTCATTTGGAAAAAAATGTTGGAAAAAAGGAAATGGAAAAAAGACCTAAGATATACAAATGGTGTATCAACAAAAAACTACAACCAAGACTGATAAAGCATTATCAAATTTTACTCTAGAAAATGTAGTAAACTTTTATATAAGTGCCGAAAATAGGATAGTGTCTGGAAAGGCAGATGTCTCTGTTTCAAGCGAATTTGAGCAAAATTTGTAATCCTTTTAGATCGTTATTTTAAACTTTGCAAATCTGATGTCAGATTCGTGTTCCAGGGCCATAAAAAATTCGCTTTTGTAAGAAGTTTCAAGCAAATTTGAAAAATTTTTTGAACATTATCATCCATATTGGATCCGCCATTTTGAATATTAAAAATCTGATGTCAGATTCGTGTTTAGCGACCTTAAAAACCCCTGAGTGACAAGTTTCAAGTGAATTCAAGCACTTTTTTATACTTCTTCCACCATATTGGATCCGCCATCTTGAATTTTTTATTTTGCCACTTTGCATTTTAAAGTAGATGTAATTACCTAAATTTTAAGCCTTAGTAGAACTCTTTTCGTTTAAACCAATTCTGGGGGTGGGGGGTCTCTCGTTGACGTGGAATGCCCCATATGTATGCATATATATTACTTCTTCATCTGAGTACTCATTTATTATATCAATAAAATCTTTTATCTTTGGTTTTTCTTCTTATATAATTATCATATCTTATCTTTATACAATTTATCATAAAATATAGTTCTTCTTCGTCGCTACTGCTGCTTTCTAATATTTCCTCCAAAAATATATATCGTTTAAAATCCATTATCCCGCTGTAATCACTTCTCGCTGAAGGACCAACCGAATTTATATTCGGACAAAGCAAACTGAACGAGTGTAAAATTTCTTACACTATCAAAATTGGCCGTGCAATAAACTTTGCACTCGTTCAGTTTGCTTTGTGTTTCCGAATATAAATTCAGTACTACACTAAGGTAGTGCGATATTCATCGAATGCAACATAAAATGTGTATCATAATAGTGCAATATAATCGAATACGAAGAGTGCATGCACCGCAACAGAGGGCGTCTATCGAATGCGTTGCACTGGTAACGTTTGTACTCAGTGTACACTAGTGCAGGCGACCGAATTCGCTATAAGTTAAATCTATTAGAAATTATCATTTTGCCTTTGCGCACGCGCGCACTACTAAGTGCGAGATAAAAGTATCAATGACATGATTTCAGACTCTTACGACAGACAACATTGCCTCTTTTAGCACATTTAACTAATTGTGAGTATAACCTATTTTTTCATAAAAATCTTTTTGGCATAAAACTCTTTGTATTTTATATATAAAATACAAGTTCCTAAGCTTAATTTTGAGTATCTACATTTAACACGTCGAAATAGAGAGTTATAGTTGATGAAAAACTATCAAAATAACCATTTTTAGCATATTTAACTTTTATTTAACTGTTTTCTCAAAATCTTGACGTGCTAAGATAATTCTGCGGATCTAAATTTAGCACGAAAAAACCTACAAGAAATTCTCTTTTTTTTCAAATTTTATTTATACAAGCTTCCAAAAAAACTACTGTATATCCTCTTAATGACGGAATTCCTTAGAATTTTAAGACGAAAAGCCTAATACAAAAATGTCGAGGCTTTACTTTTTCATTCGTAAAATATAATCGCTTCCCATATAAAAACAATAGTTTTCAAATGAGAAGTGTTTTAGTGAATTATATCTCGAATGACAAGACTGAGATTCGCACACTCAAGCACGGCAAAATGATGAAAGTGCTTCTATAAATGGAGCCCCTATTATGATTATTGTATGAATTTAGCATTTAGTCATTATATGTTTTTCCTTTTCTCTATACATTGTATTAATGCATTCTTTTTGCAAATAATATAAAAGAATTAAAGATATTTAAAAAATGATTCAAGTAAAAATTTTCGACATATCTCAACTTCAGTTGTCAAAGTAATTGATCAACATCAATAATCGTGAAGGCTATATGTACTACAAAGTGAATAATATAAATATATACACAGAGTCTCAGATTTACCCCGTATCATTAATGGCAGATTCTTAAGGCCATTTGGAGACAAAAATGTTGGGGCTGCTATAGTTTTTGTGAACGGAAAAGGTTTAAATTTCATTCTTGTTACAATTTCGCTCAGAAACATCACATATCGAAAAAGCTCTTCTATGAAATTCGTCGATTTTGCAAACAGTGTACAAGTGTTAAAATACAAGAGTAAAATGTTGTTGAAGGGCCTTTTTCGATACAATGTCCCTGAGCGCACGAAATTTTGACTAACTGATTGATGAACATTTTCCATTCAAAAATTATAATAAGTTTACATTTTGGCATTAAAATTTTCGTCTCTAAATGAAATCTGCCATTAATACCTCAGAAATCTGCCATTAATAGGTGATATGTAAGTCTAGGACACCCTATATAATAGAATTAGACTTGACGCGATTTATAAGCGGAAATAATTTTTTATTGATGCTAAAGCATATGATAGACATGAGAATACTACTCCCAGAGAACATTATGACGTCTTAAAGACATCTTAAAGATATTATGATTTTAGATATTATGTTTTTAGTTTTTACATCTATTATTCTTATATCCATTATTAGTAAAAAGAATGTACTAATGCAATGCATAAAGAAGGGAAAAACATATAATGACAATGCTATTGTAAATTTATGATAATCATAATATCATAAGTCAGTTAATTCAAAGGAGCACTTTTTATCATTTGTTCACCATATCCGCGAAATCTCAGCCATCATTAAAAGTATAATTGTTTCCCATTTAAATTATTGTAACTTCGACATTTTTATATTAGGATTTTTGTTTTAAAATATTCTAAGAAATCTATCATTAAGATGATACATACATATATGGGGTAGTTTTGGACATAGACGTTAGACCGAATACTGAAGATGTCTTTGTAACGTGAAAAAATGGCTAAAAACACATCATCGAAAAAACCAGAAAAGATCAAAATCTCAGAAATATCTTGCGTACACATCGCTATCCGTTCAACGTCATATTAATACCTAATGGTGGATACAGTGGTAACTTCGCATAAGTTGGAATACCTCTAGTTACTAATCACTCGGTAGGATTTGTACTCTAGTAATATAAGAACGTAAATTCATTGCTCGTCTAAGTCTGTCGAGCATCGATCAGGCTATACGATGTGGCACGCGCTTTGAATCAATATAATTTGTTTATTTTCTAATTTCTTTATCATAGTGCCATAATTACAACGGCTCTCATTATCGCTTTTCTGCGTGGAGAATGATTATGAGCACGACATTATAAAATATTACAACACGCGTGTTTAATGACGAGTTATATCAATCTATAACATGTTCACATTACTTGGTGATTAACGGAATGAATATAACGCGCACTTGGCAGCAGCAACAGCAACGTAATTGCTAAATCACATGCATCTTTTATACCTTATTTCCGCTTTCATTGAAATGAAACGTCTAGAAAAGCGACAATCTCATCAATGATCTTGATCCTGACACTTGGCGGTCATGATTCGCTGAAAAGTTATAAATAGTTGAAGTTTCTAAATTTTAATTCTAATTTCTGATTATTCAACCATTTTTCTCTAAATTCCAAAGTCAACTGACAAAAATCAATTGGATAAATATTTACTTTTACACAGCCCACTCCAAATGACTTTTGGTTACCTTGATGTTGATTTTGACCTTTCTAACTCGATTAGTAAAAAAGTTATAAAAAAATAAACATGGAAAGTAGAATTTTGTTCTGAACTAGGAAAAGGTGTGGGGTGAACCTTGCTTTGTGTAGAGGATCGAAAATTTATATGGAACTATATATGAGTTTCTAACTTTTCATGAAGTCAGGTCCACCTTCCAACCCTTCTGCTTTCGGAGCAAAACTATAGTACTTCCGTCGCCGTACGGTGCACATACAAGTTTTCAATTTTAAAGAATGAACACCTTGATAACATGAGAGGATCAAAATCATTGGTGAGGTTGCTTTTCTAAACACTTATATGTCAAATAAAATAATTGATGTACCTGTGATTTTGTGCTAAACAAAGTAAATATTGTAAATACAGACGTTGTTGCCTTTTTAAAAAGTATTATTAAAGTATTAAATTGTAAGTAACCCAGATAGCACATGGACGTCTTATGGATGTTCATTAGACGTTCGAGTTTGGATATCGGAACATCCATAAGACATCCGAATAAAATCCGATATTCATAGGATGTCCATAGGACGTCCGTTTTTCACTACTCCGTACGTCCATAGAATATCCAAAGAAGAAACTAAAATGAACATCATTTCCAGTACTCTAGTATTTGTAATTATTATCGAAATAAACATTCCAAAGTATATAAAGAAGAGGTTTATTAATAATAATAAATCTGAAGCACAAAATTAATTTATATATTTCATATGATAAAGGAATACGGTAATTCTTCAGAGTAACTACAGCAGCACCAAATTCAATAAAATTTGGTATATCGACGTGTTTTTGCACGAAACTCACGAATCTGGCCGTAAAAATTGTCGCTCTGCTCTGCGAAGCGAGATATTAATAGTTAAAATTCGCGACTCGCTAGGTTAAGAAACTTGTCATATCGACGATGCACGGACTGACTGAGTATGCGGATTGGTGAACGCAGCTCAGCTGACCATGCGCAGTGACGAAACGCAGGTCAGCTGACCATGTAACGTCATAAGTCCGCGAAATTGAAAAAGGATACGAGTTAGGTCAATCGCGTGGAGGCAGTGTAAAATATACGCGTGGAAAGTTGCAAACCCATGTGGAACCGAATTTTTACTGGCCGCCACGCGTAGCCGCGCGCTTCGCGCGCGGATTAAAATTATAACCAACTCGCTGCGTGGAGGCGTAGCCAACAATGTAGAACTCGACTCTCTCACCGCCTCAACCCCCATCCCTCCCCCCCCGCTTCGCGGTGGGCGGGGGAGGCGGCGAACGCAGTAGAATAATCATATGGAAGTTTGCAGGAAATTCGCAACAACAATGTTAGGCTTATTTGAATTTGTACAAGTTATCCACAATAAAAACGAATTAATAGATTTTTTAATTAAGCATGGCATAATAACAAATACAATTAAGTGTAGTCAGTGCGGTAACGATATAAATATTAATAAAGATACACTGACATATCGATGTGGAAAACGATATTACATAAAGAATGAACATAAGAAACGTGTTCTCAAGTCCTGCGACTTTTATAAAATTTAGTTTTTAAGATTGACTTGTACTTGGTCCCTCGGATGATATAGATGATATGGATGGCTGATCTTCAGTTTTTCCACAACTGGATATTGGAGGATACATCTCCGCGATGATTTTAAAAAAAGCTTCGATACGTTCCAGTCGTTTATAGGCACGTTTGAAAAGAAATTCGGCTAAATATCCAAGATAATGTTCGGAATTAGTTCCGTATCTTGGAATATTTCCACGAACTTCTCTCCAAACGCGCTCTATATGTTGAGTGTGTGCACCTACAAATTTAAAAAACATATTTAAATATATAATGCAAAACATTATGTACAATAATATAATTAGCTATCTATATATATTTTATTTCTTACCACTCTCAGGATCGACAAAATTGTAAGAATGGTTCACTGTCAGATGTTGAAAATCTTCATTGCTTAAGCAATTGTAAGACTTCCAACAATCTGACACGATGGTAGTTCCTGGCAGAATCCATTCTTTAATACACGCCAGGAGTGTTTCTTCAGTCCGATCCTCGACTGGAACGATGAAGACTTTCTTTGTTTCTCGCTCGTATCCTCCAAATATCCAATTTCCTTTCACAAGTCGGCCACGATTATATTTTCGTTTCCCAATTTTCGCCTCATCAATTTCCACTGTGCGTCCTGGGCCACCAAGTTTTTCACTTTGGTTTTCTACCCAGAACTCACAGACCTGCAAACGAAAGAATAATATTAACATTTAGTTTCCTACATTAATTATAATACATTTTCCTTTACGGTGCAATAATTATAATAAATTAAAATATAATTACCTCTCGGCAAAAATTGAACCAATCTGTAACCGTGGCTGACGCTACGCCAGTCTCATCCATAGTATCATCAAATTTCGGATGACGAAACATTAGGAAACATGCTACTATCTTACAGATAGTAGCAATGTCTAACATGCTCTTGTGGAACCAAGTATTTGTTTTAGCACTTTTATAAAAGTCGCAGCACTTAAGAACACGTTTCTTATGTTCATTCTTTATGTAATATCGTTTTCCACATCGATATGTCAGTGTATCTTTATTAATATTTATATCGTTACCGCACTGACTACACTTAATTGTATTTGTTATTATGCCATGCTTAATTAAAAAATCTATTAATTCGTTTTTATTGTGGATAACTTGTACAAATTCAAATAAGCCTAACATTGTTGTTGCGAATTTCCTGCAAACTTCCATATGATTATTCTACTGCGTTCGCCGCCTCCCCCGCCCACCGCGAAGCGGGGGGGGAGGGATGGGGGTTGAGGCGGTGAGAGAGTCGAGTTCTACATTGTTGGCTACGCCTCCACGCAGCGAGTTGGTTATAATTTTAATCCGCGCGCGAAGCGCGCGGCTACGCGTGGCGGCCAGTAAAAATTCGGTTCCACATGGGTTTGCAACTTTCCACGCGTATATTTTACACTGCCTCCACGCGATTGACCTAACTCGTATCCTTTTTCAATTTCGCGGACTTATGACGTTACATGGTCAGCTGACCTGCGTTTCGTCACTGCGCATGGTCAGCTGAGCTGCGTTCACCAATCCGCATGCTCAGTCAGTCCGTGCATCGTCGATATGACAGGTTTCTTAACCTAGCGAGTCGCGAACTTTAACTATTAATATCTCGCTTCGCAGAGCAGAGCGACAATTTTTACGGCCAGATTCGTGAGTTTCGTGCAAAAACACGTCGATATACCAAATTTTATTGAATTTGGTGCTGCTGTAGTTACTCTGAAGAATACCCTCTTTTTATTGTCGTGTTTAGAAGCTACATCCTCAAAAATTCCAAATTCCAAAATTGTAATTCACATGATAAATAATTATACTTATATATATTTCCAAGTAGGTTTTTACTTACGAGAAAGCTTATGGTTCTTGCGACTAGTGGCGTGAGCGAAATTTATGCGTATCTAGTGCAATAAGTTAGAGTGAGACCAATATATTTGTCTCATTATAACTTATTGCACCAATTTAGTAATCTACAAAAAAGATCAAATGAGAGTTAAGAAACAAAAGACGAGAAAGTGAGAAATGAGAAATATTGCTTGTTTTTCTATAATATTTAACAATAAGTTATCTCCTAAAATAATCTGTAGGCAATAAAATATAAAAGCTTTATATGTAATACAATTTCTTGTTGAAAAACGACTATTGACGTTCAAAATTGGACATCCTATGGACGTCCAAATATGGAGACTAAAGGATGTCCAAAATCGGATATAGAATGGACGTCCATTTCATATACATGGACGTGTGGACTTAAAATGGACATAAAATGGACGTCCATAGGACATCCTGTGCTATCTGGGAATTTAAAAGAATTGTATACAAAAAGATAGAAATATTTACAAAATTTTAATAGCGACAAAATTTAGAGCCGGTTTCATAAATAAGTTTTTTTTTAGATTTACTTGAATCCGATAAATTAAATAAAGTAAAAATCTGAAAGTGGATATTTAAGATAAACTTTTGTAATACGCAACGATTTCTCCATCAGCATTATTATCTACATATTATATAAAAGTATTAAGAAAATTTATATTTCTTTAAAACCTATTTATCTTACAATTATCGCGTGTGTATTTGGCCAATGTATATAGATACGTGATCGATGGCTATAATTGTTGAAGAAGATACATTGTCAGGAATTTATTTATTATAAAACAATCCGTAGTAATTTGGTCCTTTTTGTACTTTCTTAGGCACAATAAGATAAGGCTTCATACATGAAAATATTTCAAATAAATTTTCGCGCATAATATTCAGTAATTATATGTTTAACAATTATTGTTGTGAAGACTAGCGGCAGCATCTATTCCTCAGCATCCTCGGCATCTAAAATACTCTTGAAGTAAAATGGTTGAAAGGGCTGTCCTAAGCCCTCATAGAATTTACTCATAAACTCGACCCTGAAGTATAAAAAAATATTAAGTAATAAGTAATAAAAAACAGCAAGATATTAATAATACTAAAGTTAAAGATTAGAAATTAATACAAAAAAGACATTTATTTTATTTGCTGAAATTGAAAATGTGAGTTGAAAATAATTTTTATTGAGTAAAATGTTAGGTGTACAAAAAAGTTCTGAGCTTTAGATTTCATACAACCGAAATAACAATTTAAATTTTATATATCTTCCCGCCCTTTTGCGGTTTTAAAGCATTGACATTTGGCCTTCTAAAATGCCATACGGTTTGACGTTTGATGCACACAACCTCAAAAATCAGTAGTGTTCACGATGGCAATAACAAAAAAGCATATTCGATTTTCCATCCACTTCGCGTTTCATCTGAAGAAAAATACTGCTGAAGCCACTGCAATGATTTGTGCTGCATATGGAGAGAACGCTGTAAGTCATACTACATGTAAAAGATGGATATCAAAAATTTCGCCAAGGAGATTTTAGTCTTAAAGATGAATCGCGGGCTGGACAGCCTCAAAAGATTGAAACGGACGAATTGCAAGTACTGCTGGATATAAACTCTGCGCAAACTGAAAAGGAGCTTGCAGAACAGCTTGGCGTTACGCAGCAAGCCATTTCCGTATGTTTACATACGATGGGAAAGGTTCAGAAGGAAGGATGGGTTCCGCATGAATTGTCCGAAGACAACAAAAATCGACGGCGTGACACTGCACTCACTTTGCTTTCAAAGTTCCGGAAAAAAGATTTTCTGCACAAAATTATTACAGGCGATGAAAAGTGGATTCTTTATGATAACCTTAAACGTAGAAAATCATAGGTTGACCCTGGTCAACCTTCGACATCGACGCCAAAGCCCAATATCCACGCCAAGAAGGTTTTGCTCTGTATCTGGTTGGATTGGAAAGGTGTGTTATATTACGAGTTGTTACAACCGGGTGAAACAGTCACGGCAAACCGCTACCAACAACAATTGACCAATTTGAGCAATGCATTAGAAGAAAAGAGGCCATTTACTGGCCAAGGACGTCGTAAAGTGATCTTGCTTCATGGCAATGTTCGACCACATGTTGCGAAAGCGACTCAAGACCATATCTTTGCGTTAGGCTGGGAACTTCTTCCGCACGCGGCGTATAGCCCAGACATGGCGCCTTCCGATTACTACCTATTCCGATCGCTGCAGCATCATTTGGTTGATACACATTTCGTGAGATTTGAAGAGATACGAAAATGCATTGATGACTTTATCGCTTCGAAGCCGGTGAGCTTCTATCGTCAAGGAATTCGCAAGCTACTCGAAAGATAGCAAAAGATACAAACGGGGAATATTTCGCTGATTAATATTAATATTTTTTTGTTTGTTTTTTAATAAAGATTGAATTTTACAAAAAAAAGCTCAGAACTTTTTTGTACACCTAATAGTTGGATTTAATCTACATTTTGTTCCACTTAAAAGATTCAATTTCCTTCTTAAAGTATTCTTTTCGTGGAGGAGTATTTTGTGGATGTTTAAGTAAGATCCTCAACAAATTCTCATGTACATATATCCCAGATAAAATCATATATAACATATTATTATACTCAACGACAAAAAAAATCTCAAATGCATTGTTTAAATTTAAATATTTTTACATTTTTCGATAAATTAGCAACGCTACACTAGAATCCCATCATAAACATAGTAAGAATAGGACTGCGGTCAAGCTGCTGCTACAAATGCTCCGAAATATTTCTCTTCTTCTTTATTGAATCTATCTTTATTGAAAGAAGGGAAAAGAAGAATACTTCAAAACATTTGTAGCCGCAGCTTGCTCGCAGCCTAGACCGAGCGTACCTTGTAATATGTACTTCGGTAAAGGAACAAACGTAAGAAAAGAATAGATGATATAGACCTTAAACTATATACTACTGTATGGTGGGGTATTGCCAAATTATGGAAAGGGATAGCAAATGAATTAGATGCACGCACACACACACACATCTCTCATTTGCTATCCCTTTCCTTTAACTCGGCAACATCCACCACAATAGGAATGCGGTCGCGATAGTATATGGTCTAAGGTTTAGAAAGAGTCTTGACACCGTTGTAACAATTTTTGAATAATGCCGTCATTTTTAGTTAAACGTCCGCTTTTTTAACATGACTGCATTCCGATTATACATAATGCATGTGACGTAAACTATAGATTTTTACTGGCAGAATAAATATCTTAAAACATATATAACTGAAAGGAGAATGCCTAGTTTTCTAAAAAAAAAAAAAGTGTCCGGAGGAAATAAGAAAAAAATCATAGTTCTCTCTCTCTTGTAAGTAATTGCTTGATAGTATGCATGCGCAGCTTACATTTGCTTGGTCGATTTCGACTCTTGAAAAAGGTTTTGTACCTCAGTCACATGTTGGCATTAGAAATGTGAAATGTTTGTCATTAATTAATAAAGGATAGTTATTCAAAATTTAAAAAATTATCATTTATTTATTTTCTAATATTTTCCATAATTTATTTATTAAAAAAGGGACATTGCAAAATAAAATTGGCTTTGCTTCGCGATTTCTCTTAAACAAAAATTCATACACTCGAACTCGTTTAGGGTTTTCATTCTCTATATGAACCCCCTATCGAATAAGTTATTTGTTCCAAAATCAATTTTGCAATTCGCGGCTTCACCTTGAATCTGACAAAATAGACTTGATACCATAGTATATCTAGACCGAGGATTGTTCCAAATTTCGGGAAAGGGGGTAGAGCTTACGTTGAAAAGGACGGACGATATAATGTGTATAGTCTTCTGTCTCACACACGCCTGCGTGATAAGTCACGCCTGGTCATAGTTCATACTCACGCATACAAGTGGGATTACCTCTACTTTCTCTTTATGTTAGAGAGAGACGAAAACACACGTTATACCTTCTGTTCTTTTCTACGTGTGCCTATACCGCTACTCCTGGATGCTCGGTCTAGGTATACTATGTCTATGCTTGATACCTTAAAAATGCACGCACTGTCGAGCAGTTACTCACGAGATAAAGGGAACTACAATTTTCTTTCTCACTTCCCCCAAACACTTTTCAGCCTACCAACAGGGCTATTTATTTTCAGCGACTGTTTTCGCTATCGTTAACTAGCTATAGCCTTTGAGAGTCGTGCTTTCCTTCCAGGATCACCCTTGCCATTGGTTGTCGCTAGTTAACAAAAACAGTCATTAGGAGTTACAGAATAGTCCTGCAGGCTTTCCCCTTCCAGTTACAAGGTGGGCCATTACTTATGTGAACTTGGCACCCAACTTCGGAAAAAATAATTTTTTCTTACAGAAAAAGTTAGCATTTCGTTTGTAGTTGTTTGTAGTAACAATATTTTCGTTTGTAGTTTCATCCATTAAAAATTAGAGAAATTTAAAAAAATGATTCCCACCCGATGTTGAGATATCGCAAAACCACTTGCGCGGTCTTTTTTTAGAATCGTTTGTAGTTGTTTGTAGTGATTTTCTTTTGTTTGTAGCTGCACATCACTGTACGTTAAATTTGCCATTATTGATTTTTCACTTAATGCTTTCGGAAAAACAGAAGAAATCTCTTTTTGTAAGACGTTGATCAATTACATTGTGTAATTGTATTCTCTTATGTACTACGTAAAAAAATGTTAATTTTTTGTTTATTAAAAAATTTTTTTTGTTTTTATTTTTAGGGGTTTATTTTGTTTGTAATTTTTTGTAATTTTAAATTGTTGTAACTTTTGACGGTTCAACTACAAACGAAAGGAAAATCACTACAAACAATTCTAAAAAAGATCGCGCAAGTGGATTTGCAATATCTCAATGTCGGAAAGAAGTTATTTTTTTTTAATTTCTCTAATTTTTAATGGATAAAACTACAAACAAAAATATTGTTACTACAAACAATTACAAACAAAATGCTAACTTTTCCCGTAAAAAAAATTATTTTTTCCGAAGTCGGGTGCCAGGTTCACATAGGTTGCCATTTTAATCAATCCACGCGAATATCTTTTGAATAATGCATTTTAGAGAAAAATGTTTCATACAAAAGTTTTTTAATTTCGAGGAGGATATAAGATGGTGCCCCTCCGTTGTGAGCCACCTTGCCGTGGTGGAGGGACTCCCCTGGGAGAGATCCCAGAGGTCTAAGAGCTCACACATGGAAGGAAAACCATGTCAAAAAACCCGGGTAGGCCGGACTCGTGAGGAGGGTTATACCAACCGGCCTAGGAGTGGGGGGCTCCGAAATAACCCCCCCGTGGAAGACAACCACGTAAAAAAATTACATTTATGATGATTTTATGATAATGACGACTTACGATAAGAACGTACCGCCCCAGAGGGTTCGGACCCTCAGGGGCCGGCGCGGGGGGGGTAGTGTCCCGGCCCCCCCCGTGTCGTCATCGGACGACGGGCGGTGCGGAGCGTGCCCCGCAGGCGCTCCGCACTATTGTGCGACTGCGAGGAGTGGTGAGGCCCTCTGGACTTTGCTCCAGGGGGCCTTGGTTGGGCTCCTCCGTTTTTTGGAGGAGCCAAGGAGGTGTTCTTGCCCTGGGGGGTGCGCCCCCCAGGACAGTTCGGGAGGCGTAGGGCCGCGGTCCTACGCCTCAGCTGCTAGAGGTGTGGGGAGGCCTGCGTCCCGTTCCGTCGGGACGCAGACCTCCCCGGAGGTAAGTGCCCCCCCCAGGTGCTACAAGTGCCTGGGGCGGGGGCACATTCGACGCTGGTGTCCCTCCGCTGCCGACCGAGGCAGTTGCTGCCTGCGGTGTGGCGCGGAGGGGCACCATGTGGGGGCGTGTGCGGCGCCGGCCGCACACTGCCCCCAGTGTGCCGACGCGGGGCTACCCGCTCGCCACCGCATAGGTGGGAGTGGGTGCCCCGTGGTCCCTCCCCGTCGTGGGGGAGGGAGGAGGAAGCGGAGGATAGGGAGGGGGGTTTCACCCCCCTCCCCGGTTGTACCTGTGGAGGAGTTATCTCCTCCCCAGGAGGTGAGAATGGAGGTGGATCCTCCCTCTGGTGGATCCACCCCGGAGGGGTCAAAGTTGGCCCGTATGGAGGTGGAGGAATCCGGGGTGGGCGAGGGTTCTGACCCTCCCCCCCCGGTCCCTTTTGTTGTGGTGGAAGAATCCAGGGGGGGCAAAGGTTCTGTCCCCCCCCCCCGGCTCCTACTGCCGCCTCCACTCTGGTGGAGGCGGATAGATTATTTGACGTGGACCCGAAGCTGTCCTCCCTCCGCCCGGCGGTTAACCTGATTAGGCTACCGGTCGGGGGAGGGCGGGGGGTGGTGGGTACTGCCGATAGCTCTCCCTTGGCCTTGGCCAAGGGAGAGAAGGTTTGTGGGGAGATCGTCCCCCCGACCACTGCTACGGCGGTGGCTAAGGAGGTGGGGGCAGCTTCCTCGGAAGCTGTCCCCGTGGCTTTCAAGGCCAATAGTAAGGTAGGGGAGGATGAGTCCTTTTTTAGGGACATCTTCCCCCTTGCTACTCGGAGGAAAAGACTAGGGGATATTCAGCTGGACCGGGGTTGGCTAAAGCCAGAGCGGCTCCGCTGTTTCCCCTGGTCCGTCGTGCTTACCTGGCTCAACTCTTCGGTTAAGCTGGAGTCGAAGGAGAACGGGACAGCCTTTTACGATAGGCACCGGCGTGCCTTCAAGGCCGCACAGGAGGCGAGGGAGTCTATTTGGCCGAGGGGTCAGGCATTGGAGTTCCTGTCGAGGATCCAGCCTCCCCGCTCTTCCAGATTATTAAATGATGGCTCCCCCCCGAGTGCTGGGGGGGACCATAGTTCATAGTTCATCCCTCTGAGTTTTGGGGGAAGGCAAAGTCCTTCCTAAGTGGGGGTCGGTCAGGAGCTGGGGCTCCTGACCGATCCTTTTCCCCCACTAACATCGGGGGTGGGGAAGGTCTCGGGGTGTCGGGCCTTCCCCTTCATGGTTTCTTTGTTATCATAACGTGGCAGGGGGAGGTAGGGGTCTTTGCCCTCTTCCCCTGCAGAGGCCGTTAATGGCCATGCCCGAGGGGTGGAAGGACGAATGCTTATGGCGATACCCTTCCACCCCTCATTTTGGGCCAAGGATAGGCACCCCGGTGGAGTTTTAGTGGGTATGCCCGGAGGAGGTGTTTTCTCCTCCGGGTGAGTCCCACATAACCCCAGGGATTCCCCAGAATCCCTGGGGTACCTATAAAAGGTTTCTCCACCGTCACCAAAAAAAAAAAAAAAAAAAAAGGATATAAGATGGTGTCATTGGTTTGACCTTCGATAGTCGTTTGAATGTCACAAAAGGCATTTTCAATTTCTTAAATAGAAATCCCTATTTCTCAATGCATATTCTTGTAGCTTGTCTTGAGAGCTTTCCAAAACACTATAGTAAAGTATTTTTCATAAAGTACTTTTTGAGTTATGAGACTTGAAAGATACAGTATTTTGATATAAAATACAAAATATCTTGAGAAACATTCAGTTTTTGTAATCTTATCTTTACACAAATTACATACATATTTTTTGCAAGTTACATACATATTTTTTTCAAATCAAAAATGTGTTTTTCTTTACACCAATTGATTAATCTCATTATTCTGTACAAAAAGGTATCAAGATAAGATTACCGAAAATTGAATGTTTCTCAAGATATTTTGTATTTTATGTCAAAATACTGTATCTTTTAAGCTTTATAACTCAAAAAGTACTTTATGAAAAAATACTTTATTATAGTATTTTGAAAAGCTCCCAAGATAAGTTACAAGAATGTATTGAGAAATAGGGGTCACTATTTAAGAAATTGAAGATGACCTTCATGTGACCTTCAAACGACTTCTTCTCCGTCGAGACTCGAGCATCGTGACCTCAATGCATCTTAAGGTTGACTATCCTCTGCCAATGAGCTTTGTCTTCCACCACTCGCATCATCTCTGGGATGGATAAGTTTGTAAGAATTTTGATTTGATCAATAAATCTATTCAGTGATCAACTTCTTCTTCTCTTTCCTTCGACCTTGCCCTGAACGCATAACTTCCATACTATTCCTTCTGATAGCACGACCGAAGAAACTTAGTATGTGTCTCTGAATGGAAAGCAACAGTCTGTGATGCTGCTCGATATTTAGTTTGTGAGAAGAATAAATGTGTTTGTTCTATGAGTCCATGGTATCTTCAAAGCTCTGCGATAGCATATCATTTTCAAATGCTTCCATTCTCTTCCGGCAGGAAACCCTAAGGGTCCACATAGATGGCGATAGGAAAGATTAGAGCTCTAAGTAATCGGACTTTCGTCTGTTCAGTTACTCTGTGATCCCTCTAGATTTTTGTGAGGCGAGCCAAGATGGATTTAGCCGTTTATTTTCCTCCTAATTTCGTCCTCAGGGCTTCCATCGTCAGTGATCTTGGTTCCCAAGTATATTACTTCACTTCTTCTCTCAATGTCTGCCAAACGCGTTGGTCGTTGGAGGAGGGTGTGAATTTTGTCTATAACCATGAGATAGTATTTATTGCAGTTCAGCTTTAGTCCTACCTCCGCGCTGGTGTTCTCAATTCTTTGGAGAATCTTCGCCATTTCTTCGTATATGCTGGCCAGGATGATTGTATCGTCTGCATATCGGAGATTAGAGATCGTCGCTCTTTCAATGGATACCCTTCCGCTCCAGTTTTCAATGGCTTTCCTAATTATCCACTCACCCTAGATATTTAATAGCAGAGGGAAGAAGACGCATCTTTGGCGAACTCCTTCCTCTATTTTAAGGGGGCGTGAGAATTCGTTATCCACCCGGACTTAGCGCTTAGCGTATACGGTTGTATCAGAAAGATCAAGTGGCAGGGTACACTCATTTCCTCAAGGATAGTCCCGAGTTGCTCCCTCTAACATTGTCACAAAAGCCTTGGGGTAGTCAAGGAAGCACATCAATGCTGGAACACTAAACTCGTAAAAAACTTTTCTATCATCTGCCTAACGTTGAGAAGCTGGTCTGTTGTTCCTCGGCATAAAACCGGCTTGTTCTTCCAAAAATTGTAAAAGGAGATGGGACCGAAGTCGTTCCTAGAGGATGTAGAGCATGATTTTGCTGGTTTGATTGATAAGCGCTATTGTTCTATAATTGCCACATAGATCTTTAGCGTCTTTCTTATGGATTGGAACGTAAATAGATTCAGTCTAATCATCTGACCATATGTACTCATCGTCCATATTCTGTTACACAATTGATGTAGCAGCATCGTCGCGGGTTCTTCGGCCATTTTTATCTCTGTAACAATACCGTCCGAGCCAGAGGCTTTTCCGCCCTTGATCCTCCTGCATGCTGCCTCTATTTCGCTCTTGAGGATTAGCGGTTTCAACTCTCTTGGTCGATGCGGAAGTTGTGTTGTTTGATTCCGAGACCATCAGCCTCTCGCAGTATTGTCTCCATTATTGGATTATTCCTATCTTTTTCGTGATGGTATTTCCTTCCTCGTCTCTGATGGAAAAAGATTGTGGCTGGAAACTCTTCGTGATAAACTTGATTAAAAAAAAAAAAAAAAAAATCTTTTGGTTGGTTATTATTTGTGTTTGATTCTGAGACCATCAGTCTCTCGCAGTATTGCAGTATGTTCTTCTACCTCCTCGCATATCTTCGCGATGTGATTGTTCCTATCAGTTCTCAGAGCTCTGTTTATTTCTTTGGTCGTCTTTGCATAGTTTTGCCGGTTAGCTTGAGTGAGACCACTTTGATCCTCTTTCTGTGTTCGATCAGCTTCCATGTGGTGTCAGACATCCATGTTTTTCTTGGTTTTGGTTTCGTTTTGCACCTCTCCGCTGTCCTCCTAAGCGCGTCCCTCGTCTCCACCCACAGATCGTTGGGGTTGCACTCTAAGGTCAGGCGGAAGTTCAAAAGACTATTGAAGGTCAAACCAATGACACCATCTTACGTCCCTTTCAAAGTTAAAAAACTTTCATATGAAACATTTTTCTCTAAAATGCATTATTCAAAAGATATTCGCGTGGATTGATTAAAATGGTCAATCCTGTATATCTTTTAAGGTAAATATCAAAACGCAGTTCTAATCTTTCGCGGATACGTAAGTGGGGGATATGAGTTTACTTGTATCAAAATAAAACAGTGAAGTAAATTTTATATAAATTAGAACATTATAGAATAGTAAGTATATGAAAACATACAGTTATCACAAATAATTACTACATCTTGATTATAATATAATAAATTTTATCGACATAATCTCAAATATTTTAATTTATATAATAAATAATTTTAAAATGCCTGGATGTTCAGCGAAGACTTGAATTTCTTGGTGAAGGATTTCAAAATAAAACTATTTTTAAAAACCCTTAAATCAATATATTAACACAAGTAATAGATGAAGAATGGCTCGCATTAATATTCCAACACCATAATACTTGAATTAATCTATATACTTATACAATGTTAAATTAAGGAATTTAATGTTTTTAATGAGTTAAAGCACTTAATGTAGAATATTTTTAAAAACATAAACTTCATTTTATTTATTTAATTCATATAGTCGTTTCATAACGAATGATTTAAAAGAAAATATAAATTTTTTAATTCAGCATTAAGTAAGTAAACATAATTATTTTTCAGTTATGGTGTCAGAATATTAATGCGAGTCATTGTATATATGTACATATATATACTTTTACTTCTTTTTTAATGCTGCCGAATGCTTAACCTATGCTTAACTCTAAAAATGCTCTGTTCTTTCTATGTATTTCGTATATTCTATTAGATGTACAACTTTGCTTCTGCCGTTTTCCTATAGATTTAGCGGTAAGTGGTGGTCGAAATAAATAGATCATAAACGTCATACAATAAACTTGGGCATCTGTCAACATAACCCCATAGAAACATTAGTCGATTTGTGTCTGCATCATAAAGTTATTCTCGATTGAAAATGTCAGTTTACGAGCCAAATTCATTTTGCGGGAGGTTTTAATTTTCTGCTTCAATATGAAGAAATCTGCGGCTGAGGCTCATCGAATGCTCTCAAATACTTATGGTGAGGCCGCTATTAGTGAAAGAACGTGTCGTGAGTGGTTTCAATGTTTCAAGAACGGTGATTTTGACGTCGAAGACCGGCATAGCGGTAGAAGAGAAAAGGTTTTCGAAGATGCAGAATTGGAGGCATTACTTGATTAAGACTCGTGTCAAAATGCACGATCATTGGGAGTGACTCAACAAGCCATTTCAAAACGTCTCAAAGCCATGGGAATGATTCAGAAGCAAGGAAATTGGGTGCCGTACTTTGTTGAAGCCGAGAGATGTTAAACGGCGTTTGTTTGCTTGTGAACAGCTGCTTGAAAGGCAAAGACGGAAGGGATTTCTGCATCGCATTGTGACTGGGGACGAAAAATGGGTTCATTATGATAACCCCAAGCGCAGAAAATCATGGGGAGTTCCCGGCCACGTCGATGGCCAAACCGAATATTCACGGCTCCAAGGTCATGCTCTGTATTTGGTGGGACCAGCTCGGCGTAGTGTATTATGAGCTGTTAAAACAGACTGAAACAATCATAGACGATCGGTATCGAACGTCGAGTGATGCGTTTGAGCCGAGCATTGAAAGACAAACGGCCGCAATACAACGAGAGACACGATAAAGTGATTTTGCAGCATGACAATGCTCGACCCCATGTTGCGAAAGTAGTCAAGACATACTTGGAAACGTTGAAATGGGAAGTCCTACCCCACCCGCCGTATTCTCCAGACGTTGCTCCCTCTGACTATCATTTGTTTCAATCAATGGCACACGGCCTGGCTGACCAGCACTTCCGGCTTAGGAAGAAGTAAAAAATTGGATCGATTCGTGGATCGCCTCAAAAGATGACTAGTTTTTTCGACGCGGGATTCGTACGTTGCCCGAAAGATGAGAGAAAGTAGTGGCCAGCGATGGACAATACTTTGAATCATAAATGTATATAACCAGTTTTTTACAATAAAGCCCCAAATTTCGGAAAAAAAAACGGCGGAAGCAAAGTTGTACACCTAATAGTATATATAAAAAACCATGTATCCGTAATACATGTATTATAAATCCATTAGAAATTATTAAGCTTAAAAAATTGCAGTTGTCCTGGCTTTTTAAAGCAATCGCGAACTAAACGTTTCCAATATTTGACTGAATATGGCGACCGAACGTGCGGTGTGATCTAGACTTTTACTAAAGAGACTCTACGCTAGTGCAGCGTAACCAGTTTCGTATCATCGACATTTACGTATTCGTGAAAGATTAGAGCTGCTATTCGATATTATTGTCAGTACTGAAAATCTATAGTTTACGTCACATACACTATGAGTGCGTTCCGTTATGTACTGCAAGTACTGTCGCTATGACGTCACAAAAGTGTACTGCAGATGTCGTTTCGTTTTAATTTTGTACACTTTCAAACTGCTACAAGGTTATAAAAAGGAACGTATCACAGTACACTTTCTCCATATTTGTTGACGTTTCAAAAATAAGTGAGATGGTTAATATAAATAAAAATATAATGCATTAATTGAAACTACATTAATAGAAAATATTGATGAAACTGAATCAAGTGACAGTGATTCAGATGTAGAGATTTTAAAAGAATTAATTGTGCAATCTCGGATATCCAAAATAAAATGCAAAAATTATGTAGAAAACATTGTCATCATAATCAGATGTGGATTGCTATGCTTTTTCAGCTTCTTCTATGGTAACTTTTATGTTATAAATCTTATTTTCTTTTGCATCAACAAGGTAACCTCATTATATAAGGGAGCAGCCATCTTTACTACTGTGAGTGCTTTACCTCATTGATCGCAGTAGCCACAACAGGAAATACGTTAAAATCAATGACGTCATATACTTCAAAGCAGCACTGCCACAGTACACTGCTACCTATTTCGGAACGCTATTCGTAGTACTGACAGTATTTGCAGTGCATAACGGAACGCACCCTATGGCTTTTCAGTAGTGGCAGTGAATATCGAAACACAGCAATGTTCAAAAAACAGATGTTTGACTAAAAATAGCGGCAATTAAAAATCGTACAACGTGTTTACTCTCACTCTGTAGAGGGACACTACACTAACGCTTACACTTTCTCAAGACACCACTGTACAGATGTGATAGGTACAGAAAATATCACGATAAACCATAAACCTTAGATATAGACTGGAAATTGTTATAGTTTTCTATTAAAAGTCGTGTTCGGATAAGGAACAAAGAGAGATGTAGTAAGAAAAGTATTTTTTAGTGCCTTTCTCAAGTTTTTGGAAATATACAAGTTATGCGCATGTCAGTTAATATATGGCATTGTAATGTCAGAATTGAAAATGATATTAGAATAATAATATTAAAATAAAAAATAATACTTTATAGTAAAGAGCGAATATAATTAATTTTATATATAAAATAGATAATCTCAAGAGAAACACATATGCTATGATTACTATAATTATAATAGATAAATACATGTCCAATGTATAATATGTCAGTATAATACAATATGTCAGTACGCGCAAGATATATTTCCGGATACTTTAAGAGTAAGAGGTTATGCATAATAAAAGGAATAAGGAACAGAGAATAAAGAACAAAGATCAAAAGCTATTTCTCTGTTTATCTATTCTGCAGAATAGAAGATCTCTCTATTTTTTGTTCCTTATTCTTTTTATTGTGCGTAGCTCTAAGATGTTTCGGATATAGCCGAGCTTGTATTACCAGCCCACAAGTATAAGGTCTATGCAGTAAATTCTAGATATTCCTGAAATATATGTTCATATTCCAAAAGTTCTGTACTTGTGTTCACGTAAATATTTAAGCCTGTCTTGTCCAGGATCTGAACAAGTATCCTGTCCAGGATCAGGATCTGACTAAACATGTGAAAGGAACAATGCTGGTATTGCCGGTAACAGCTCGAGGATAGGCTGTTGAGTTTTAACCACAACCGATCGTGTTACCCATCTTGCATATTCAGTGTTGCATCATCCAATATTGTATTCATCTTAATTATTTGCGCTTCGTATCCAGTTATGCGCTATACAATTAAGAATAAGTAATTATGCAGAAACGGGCTTTTTTCGAATTTTGAAATTTTTTGAGTTTTTTGTTTTCAATGTTGGTAATATACCACATACATGTTTGAAAAGAAAAAATTCAAAAATTTCAAAATTCGGGAAAAGCTCGATTCTGAATAATTACCTTAAGATGAGAATTTCTTTACCACAAAGTAGAATCCTAAATAATCAGAGAAGCGCAAATAACGTTTTGCTTGCTAATCGCCATGTTGGTCCCGTAATGATGAGAGAATCCTATTGTATACAAATTAATCGCAGCCGGTGTGCCGTAAGTGAGAAAAAGTATATTTGTATGTTATTTAAAAAAAAAAAACATTTTAGATATCCTTAAACATTTTTTGAGACATCTTAGATGTACATGTTATGCTGGTTAGAATTACCATACCATAACCTACGTTATTTCTATTGTAGGATATTTAACGTTAATATTTGGCTGCTCGGGAACGTTCCAAGCGAAACGGAAAACGACGTTCAGATCACGAGCGGATTGTTGTTTGTTATTTAGGAGCGTTCTAGGTTAAAAGAGAAAGTGGATATTATTTAGACGTGCGACATTGCGAATACACTCGTTCTAGTGCCGCGAGACAAGACGGATGAGATCATCGAGAGCTGTACGAATCTCGTCATTCCGAATCTCTTAGTTTTTGTAACTCTAACTATATTAAAGAATTTATTAAAAAAAAAAAAGTTAACTATTAACATCCTAATTTATTTAAAAACAATAAATTCCTACACTATTTACTTTTAAATGTATTAATTAAAAATTTTATCATTACATATAAAATAAGAACATTTCGAAGTAACCAAATTGCATGAGATAAGTTGTTTAGAAATGGACAGCTGCGGGTCCAACATGGCAACCATAAAAATTACAAGACGAGATGGATGTCTCATGGCATCTTTTATGTACTGTATGTAGCCATTACATGGCCATTACATGTTACTTGTCTTTATCAGAGTTTCTTAGCGTTTTCTGCCAACGCTTAAAAAAGACCAATCGCAAATCAGTGTAGAACAGAAAGTTACAACATTACAACAGAAATTTTGATCTCCAATTGGTTGTATTATTTACGCATTACGTAAAATTGTTTGTCGAGTTTCATGGGGCATATTCCGCGTAATGCGTAAATAGTATAACCAATTGGAGATCAGAATTTCTGTTGTAATGTTAACTTCCTGTTCTATACTAATTTGCGATTAGTTCTCACAAATTACGCGTCTTGAAAAATACGCGTCATGTGAAACCCGACAAACAAAATGACGGAAATTCTGTTGAATTACTAAATTAATTACTAGACTACGCAAATTATGCATACGCAAGTTACGCCACATGTGAAGGCCCTGAGACTCCATGTTCGCGGAAACAGCACAGAATTCCGTGTACATGGAGTCTTAGGGTGAAATGCTCATGACATGTATATTTCAAGATGCGTAATTTGTGAGAACCAATCGCAAATCAGTATAAAACAGGAAGTTAACGTTACAACAGAAATTTTGATCTCCAATTGGTTGTACTATTTACGCGTTACGCGAAATACGCCCCATGTAACGGCACCCTTAACATTAGCATACGCATAGCGTACGGTCCACCGTCTGCCCGAAACGCGCGATTGTTGCTTGCGATGATATCGAGCGATGGGCAAAATAAAAATACAAATGATGCGAAAATACAAATTGCCACCGCCGCAGTTACTACGGCCCATCCACTGCCTGACCGCACGGATCACGCATTCATTGGTCAATCTTCTTTAATTAATATCTCAAAATTTTATGTAGTTGTTCTATACCAAAATGATATAGAACTTTTCTGTTCAAATTAACGAGATCTACTTGTATATTTTTGGCGAGACACGTTACACCGGACACCATGTATATATTATAAAACTCTGAATATACAGGGTGACCCATTTTAACTTCCCTACCGGATTATCTTGAAAGAAATGCACTTTCTGAAAAAAAGTTTCAGATATAAGTTTTAGTATTTTTCCCTGGCTATTGAATGGCGATATTGAATTTGACCTCGATTGTGAATGTGAAGGTCATTTAAAGGTCAAGTTAATTTTTTTAAATGGCATCCCCTATTTTTTATTACATATTCTTGTAGCTGACCTCGAGAGCTTTCCAAAACACTATAATAAAGTATTTTTTCATGAAGTATTTTCCGAGTTATAAAGCTTGAAATAATTTCTTAATTTTACATAAACTGTAAAATATCTCGTAAAATATTTACTTTTCGATGACCTTATCTCAATACTTTTATGCACAGAATAATGAGAGGAATCAATTGGTGTAAAGAAAACACATAGTTGTTTTTAAGAAAAAATATGTAATTGTTAGTTACAAATTGCATATTTTTTCTTAAAAACAACTATGTGTTTTCTTGACACCAATTGGTTCCTCTCATTATTCTGTGCATAAAAGTATTGAGGTAAGGTCATCGAAAAGTAAATATTTTACGAGATATTTTACAGTTTATGTAAAATTATGAAATTATTTCAAGCTTTATAACTCGGAAAATACTTAATAAAAAAATACTTTATTATAGTGTTTTGGAAAGCTCTCGAGGTCAGCTACAAGAATATGTAATAAAAAATAGGGGATGCCATTTAAAAAAATTAACTTGACCTTTAAATGACCTTCACATTCACAATCGAGGTCAAATTCAATATCGCCATTCAATAGCCAGGGAAAAATACTAAAACTTATATCTGAAACTTTTTTTCAGAAAGTACATTCCTTTCAAGATAATCCGGTGGGGAAGTTAAAATGGGTCACCCTGTATAGTAGAATATACATGGGATCCTCAGAGTTTTTCATGTCCTAAAAATATTTCTGGAACATTCCAAATATAGATAAAAAATGTAACATTTCATGCTTCTCTGTATATTCCTTTTTTATTCTGTAAATATTCCGGGATATTATGACTCATAAGACATTATGAGATATTAATTTTAGATCCTAGAAACATTTTATAAATATTCCAGGAATATCTAGTATTTACTGAGATTAGGCACAACCTGAAAAACATGAGGTAATAATTTCTAATTTGATTTACACGTACCAAAAGTTTTATATATATAATCGTTCAATAAATCTCAACAACTCAATCTGTAGAGCACAATAAGTCGAGACAAATGCTTTTTTCAAAGTGCAACTTTATGTCATGCAAGCATTTCGCAGTTAATATTTCGAAAATCTTTTTGTCTCATATGTGCGATTCACTGGTGTGTGATGACAATCAATAATTGATGTGCAGTTTGCAGCGTTGCCAAATGTATGCCCATGAAAGTCACAATTACGAAAATTCGTCTGTAAGCCATGTTTTGCAAAGTTTTAACATAAATATTTTGTTTAAAAATTTGTTTAATATTTGATGACTCTGCATTTTTATCGACACTTTTGAATCATATTGAGTATTGCAAATGTAAAGCCCAGATAATATCTAGAGATGTTTGGTATATGAATTGTTACATTGAAATGTGGACACCCTTTTCCATAAAGTCACGTATTGATAATTGAGTTTTCAAAATCATAATCCTTCTCTAAAAGTTCTATGACATAACTCGATATTTTTTAGTGTAATGGGGTATACGTCTTAATTTTATTGTACAGAAGAATTAATCAATTCTAGAGTTTCCGAGTTCGTGAAAGGAATATCTTAAACTTAAACGGTTTCGAACTCTTCTAACTTCACTTAAAATGGAACATTTTATTTAAAAACACACAAAAAAGCTTTTAGAATAGTCTAGTATGTTGTACGTACCAATGAAGTCGAAGCGTATGAAGAAACGCTGAGAGGCCCTCCATCAAGACGAGAATGACAACGGTGAAGAAGGCCCAGACAGCAAAAACGGCAAACAGGATAATACTGTTGATATACTGATCCTCTTCAGCGCCTAAGCCTACCCGTAATACTCTATTCCAGAGCACTTCTGACAGCTGAGAGTGAGCCAACGACAGAGCCCATAATCGTAGATAGGATGCAGTGTGCGAAACAGTAGACAAAACATATTCTATGGTATGGATAATCTGATGAATCATCAACTCACTAAAGCTATCGTCCTCGTGACTGTGATCTTCTGCTACTGTATCCTTGCTGGTTCCTGCATCTGGCAGTTCTTGGGCCTGCAACTCGATGTCTTGGGATGCACTTCCGTTGCTCTAGATAAGTAACATATGTGTAACGTCAGTGAATGCCGAGTGTTTCATTGGTATTTATGATTAAATACAGAATGCAATTCTCTCATTTCGCCTAATATAATGAAACATTAATTGTCAATACATATAATATTATTAGTTAATTGTTTACTAAATTCTTGTGTATTAGCAATATCTATGATGATCATTAAGCTTGCTAAAATTACTAATGTCATATACATATATCAGTAACACTTATAAAATGTAAGATCAAGAAAGAAAAATCAAAAGTCCTATTGTTGAAAAATCCTATTGTTATTTTTAGAAATTAAATTAAATACAATAAGATAAAATATAATTATTAATAATTATTAAGTAATAGTAATAATTATTAATAATTATTAAGTAATAGTAATAATTAATAATAGCAATAAAATAAAGCATAATTATTAATAATTTTATAAGTAATGATAATTAAGCAGTAGAAAAAGCAAGACAAAGAGTTACTTACATAAATTTTTCCTGCTCTCTTTAGTCTCTTTGAAAATAGAATAAATAATGGCTTCCCGAAGAGCATCACCGGAATGCATAAAAGGGCAGAGAAAAGCAAAATCATCTGCAAAATATCCTGTCCTTCGAACATGTACTGAGAACAACCCTTGGGCATATCGGTACTTTTGAAAAGCATCATGTTAATAAAGGTAATTAACACCGATGGTGCGCAACCTGGTCTTCGTCCTGGATCTGTATTACAAGGCATCATATTAGGTTAGAAATGTGTGTATATATCTGTATATTGCAAATACTTATTTAAAAATAAATTAATGTTTACTTTCAGCTGAAGCCTCGTACAAAACCCATTTTATAAACATTAAGGCAGTCATGTAGAAAAATAGCAATACAAGGAAGAGCAATTGTGGTAGAAATTCAAGGAATAAGTTGGCATATTTTTTGAAATATCTGTAAAAGACAATTACAATGCTTTGTATATAATGCATCCCAGAAAACTTCCGTTAAACTTGCTTTGAAAAAAATAAAATATTTTATGCAAACAAGCATTCAGAAATGCTTTCTTCGAATTATCTCAAGATAACACTTACAGTGTTTCAGCAGTTTAATCAAATAAAAAAATGAAAATAGGTGCACATAAAAAAAAAATATTTTCGATTTCATCATTTTCAACAAACGCTACCAGAACACAATTTGATGCTCGATATTCATATGTGTATTATACATATGATGTGTTTATATTTTCTTTCGATAATAGTACATTTTTGGGTTCATTTTTAACTTCTTCTAAGATTAGGATACTTACAACATATTGACGACGTTCATACAGACGCCGAAGATCATGTGCGCGACACCAAGAATAATTGACAGTTTCATCTTGAACGAATTGTGAAATACAATTTTGTTCTGAGCGAGAGACCAAACTGGGTCTACACCCAAAGGATAGGGATACTGCAGGTAACTCTCATTCGCATTTGGCGACAACTCTAGTGTTTTGTTATCTCTCATATCATTGTACGAATACCTGATCCTCCAACTAGATCCGAATATGTTAACTGACTTTGCGAATATGTCGTTGTAAATAAAACCACTGTAGATGGAAAACAAACCCATGAGGAGGATGATGTAACGACCACCGAAAAATAGATTCCCGATTTCGTTATCCGACTTCTGCGCACTGATTTTTTTCTCCATTAACACCATAGCCAAACCAAAAAGCATCAGTATCAACCCTAACACAAATCACATACCAATAAAAAAACGATAATTTATATACTTCTTACATATTTGTTAACTGTTCTTTCAGACTTACTCACCATGGCCAGCATCACCGAACATAACACCGAACAGAAAAGGAAACGTAATAATAGTATAAAGTGCCGGGTTAGCTTCGCGATATGATGCTACACCATATGCATCAATTAGATTTTGAAAACCTCTCGTAAACTTGTTCGTTCTATTGAACGTCGGATAATTTTCATCAGTATGTATCACGTTGAGGAAAGACGGTATGGAGCTACCACATTGTCGCTAAAAAAATCATACATTTCTTCATTCAATAATTCACATTCTGTCTATTATCTGTCTTTCTTTATTTATAGTTATCTCTCATCCTCTCCGATCCTCCAAGTAAACTAACAATATAAAAAACTTTTTGCATCGCAAGGAATCATAAATTATTTAACATGATTAAAATACAATTTGACGCTACTTCTATAAGCGCAGCTACTTGAAAATTAATAATCTACTCATAAACATCGACTCAAATATCATTTCTAATTAAGTTTATCTTATTAAGTTTTTTTTACCGATGGTAAATGAAATTTTTCTTATTATACCTAGCAAAATTATATTTCTATTAACACGATATTGTTTCTAATCAGTTGTAACATTAACCATAATCCTACATTTTACATTTTACACTTTTATTTTTACAATATTAAAAGTAATAAAATAATCCACATTCTAGATCCATTTTAAATTGGATTTTTTATAGATACATATGTACACTAACCGATCCTTCTGTGAGACAATTTTGTACAGTCCCGAGATCGGCAATAGGCATCCAACATTCTCCGATGAGACATTTTTTCGACACGTCCATATTGAACAAATTCATTGTGTGATAAATAGCTTTCATCTTTCGTACCATAATACTCCAGTTTAGTAACTCCTTCGCAACGTTATGCAAAACACGCTGACGATGATCTTGTGTTTGATTTAGTACCTTAACAGAAAAGGAAATTATTCAGATATGATAAAAATTTTCACACTGTGTGTGGATTGAATATTCAAATATTAAAATATTTTCTCAATTTAATTATATATTGTTATCATTAAAATTTACCAATAATTAATAATAAAATTATACATATAGGAGAAGAAAAAAGAGAGGTTGGATAGAGAACAGCATACAGAAAAATGAATAGAGAGGTCATTTTATGAAATTATTAGGAGAAATAGAAGATAACGAGAGGCAATCATCATGGAAGAGGAGTATGACAAAGGAATGCGAAGTTGAAGCCGAATGTGAAGCAAAATTAATGGAAATGAAAAAAGAAAAAGAACAGGAAGAAGAGAAAATGCTAGAAGAGAAGGAGATAGGCAAGGCTGTAATGAAAATAAAATTAGGTAAAGCAGCAGGTATCGATGGAATCCCTATGGAAGCATGGAGGCACAGCAGTAAAAAAGAGTCTACGAACGACGAATTTAATTAAAGATACGGAAGGAAGGAAAAATCCCAATGGAATGGAGAACAAGTATAGTGGTCCTGTTATACAAAAGGGGAGACAAGGAAAAGACCGAAAACTATGGAAGAATCTCACTCTTGTGCATGGAGTATAAGATCTATGCTGAAATTTTGAGATGCAAATTAGAGGAATAAAAGGAGAAGAAAGAAATGTTATCTGAGAGTCAAGCCGACTTCGGAAAAAGGAGATCCACCATGGATAATATATTTATTTTAAACTACATTGTGCAGAGGGAGAAAGCAAAGAGAGGAAAAGAAAACAAGATCTATGCAATATTCGTGGATCTTAAAGCGGCATTCGACTGTGAAGAGAGAAGTTATGGAAAATCCTGGAAGAAAAAGTTTTAGGAGGAAATTAATTAATAGATAAAAGGACTATATGAAGAAACGGAGATTTCAATAAGAACAAAGGTTTTACAAGAAGCAAGGAAAGGAGTGAGGCAAAGCTGTGTCTTGAGTCCTGATTTGTTTAATTTGTATATTGTGGATTTAGATGTTGCATTCGATAGGAGAAATGTAAGAGGAATAGGTTTAGGTAGACATAGAATTTGGTCGCTAGCATATGCGAATGATATGGTTGTAATGGCAAAAAATTGAGATGTTTTAGAGGATACGCTGGAAAACATTAAGGTTTTTAGAATATAAGGAATTAAAAATGAATACCGAAAAGTCAAAGATTATGATATTTAAGCAAAGGAAGGAGAGAAAGAAAAACATGGAAATAGAATGGCGGAATAATAGAGGAAGTAGAAAAATTTAAGTAGGTTTTACATTTAATACCCAGATAGCACAGGATGTCCTATGGACGTCCATTTTATGTCTATTTTAAGTCACACGTCCATGTACATGAAATGGACGTTCAATGTATATCCAATTTTGGACATCCTTTCGTCTCCATATTAGACGTCCATAGGATGTCCAATTTTGGACGTCAATAGTCATTTTTCAATAAGAAACTGTATTACATATAAAGCTATTTTATTGCCTACAGATTATTTTAGAAAATATTATTGTTAGATGTTAGATACTTATTGTTAGATATTATAGAAAAACAAACAATAATTCTCATTTCTCACTTTCTTGTCTTTTGTTTCTTAACTCTCATTGATCTTTTTTATAGATACATTACTAAATTGGTGCAATAAGTTAAAATGAGACAAATATATTGGTCTCACTCTAACTTATTGCAGACTAGATACGCATAAGTTTCGCTCACGCCACTAGTCGCAAAAACCATAAGCTTTCTCGTAAGTAAAAACTTACTTGAAAATATATATAAGTATAATTATTTATCATGTGAATCACAATTTTGGAATTTGGAATTTTTGAGGATGTAGCTTCTAAACACGACAATGAAGAGATAAAATATATTTACAGAAAAACTAATTTAAAGTACTCTTTTATCATATGAAATATATAAATTAATTTTTTACTTCAGATTTGTTATTATTAATAAACCTCTTCTTTATATACTTTGGAATGTTTATTTCGGTAATAATTACAAATACTAGAGTACTGGAAATGATGTCCATTTTAGTTTCTTCTTTGGATATTCTATGGACGTACGGAGTAGTGAAAAACGTCCTATGGACATCCTATGAACATTCGTCGGATTTTATTCAGATGTCTTATGGATATCCCGATATCCAAACTCGAACGCCCAATGAACGTCCATAGGACGTCCATGTGCTATCTGGGTAGAAAAGAACATTATATTGATCACATAAAGAAGCTAAAAAGGAAAGGAAGGATAGCGGTCAACAAAGTTTGGAGATTAGAAGAAAGGATATGCAAGGATGATTTTAAAAGGAAATGGATATTATTTAGGTATCTGGTAAAAAACGTAATAGAATGGTGTAGAAATATGGAAAAAAAAAGGAATTAGAAAAAATTATGTTAGATTATGTTAAGTTGTTCAGATTAAACTTCTGTACGCCGAGGTATATAAAAAGGAAATTAGATATTTGGAACTTAAAAGCAGAATAGGGTTTAAGAGCATGGAAATATGAAAAAAAGATGCAAAGAAAATGATAGCGGTATTCTACTAAGGGCATGTTGGGAAGAGAAAGATAGGATGATGGGTTGAAAAAAGATTTTATATAATGAGAAAAGAGAAAATTTTTTCAATGAATTAGGATGGAAAATAGATGCAATAAAGAATTTATGAGAAGAAGGTGAGAATTTAAAGTATAATTATAATAAGATAAGAAAGATGTGGATATTCAAAGGCAGGTTATGGAGAGCAAAATAGAGAAAGCAAAGTACAACGAAAGATAGAAAAGAATAAGGATAGAAATTTGAAATCCTAGGTATTTATTGAAGGAAAACATGGAAAAAAACTGGACAGGTGATGGATAAGAGTATTAGTTAAGTTAAAGTGTGGAAACATGGAAGAATCAAATAAGTATTGATTAAGTAAGGAACATGGTGCTTGTAAATTTTGTAAGAAAGGTAGGGATAACTTAGATTACTTTGTAGGGAAATGTGGGAAATTAGAGGTTGGTTCGATAATCTAGGCAGAAATAAAGAGGAAAAGTTAGAGAAAATGTGTAATGACGTTTTAAATAAGGAAAAGGAGGAAATACTGATTAAGCTTTGGAGAGAAAAAGAAAAGAGATGTAAAAAAACAGAGGGTGAGAATATAGAAAATGTAGATGAGGTCATGAATCACCAAGTACAATACAGGAAGTACAAATGTAAAATAAATTGAGAATGAAATTTAATTTATATAGAGTCTTTGAATTTAAGTTTAAGTTTATAAATTTATGTAAGTTTTAAGTCTATATGAATTTATTAAGTTTATAAAGAGTTTTAAGGTACAGCATATATAAAGGAGATATATTGTAATGTAATATTGTAAATAAAGGGAGTTAGTAGTAAAGCGTAAAGCGTAGATGCCGGGGTGCATGAAGGAATGGATGGATGCATGTGTTAGAGAAATTGTAAACCAAGTCCTTTCTTGGCTGTATAAGCTTTATATTATTAATAAAATTATATTATTAATAATTATATTATTAATTATTACAGGTAATTATTTAGAATTACGGATCACCTTCCAATGACCTTGACCTTGACGTATGTTGTCAAGGTCATCCTCGTGACTGACCTTCGGAAGGTTTTAGCCCTCGGTCATTACTCGTTAAAAAGTTATAAACAAAAAAAGGTTGAAAAATGTGGCCACATGCGCATGCTCTGTAATCAATCCTTTCTCAAAAAGTGCGAAATTTGAAATATAATATGATGTAAGAGTGAAAACGCGTAAAACCTAGCTTTGCGTCAAAAATTGCAAACCTATGTGAAACCTCACTTCGCATTAAAAAGTATACGCGTGGAGGCAGTGTGTTTCGCCTCCCCCCCTTACGGAGGGGCTCCATCGAGACACATAAATGTGGATGGAACTCGCTTCGCGTGGAAAGTTGTAAACCTAACCTAACCCATGTGGAACCTCACTTCGCATTAAAAAGTGTACTCTGTCTAGTTTCGTGAAGCAGCCCGGCGGTGTGGCGAAAGATGGCAGCGTGCATTTTTTAATACGAAGTGAGATTCCGCATGGGTTTACAACTTTCCACGCGAAGCAAGTTCCACCCACACTTATGTGTGTAGTTTCTCAGTAGTGGAGCCTCCCCTCCACGTAGGGGAGGGGGCGGAACACACTGCCTCCACGCGTACACTTTTTAATGCAAAGTGAGGTTCCACATGGGTTTGCAATTTTTGACGCAAATCTATGTATTTTACGCGTTTTCACTCTTACACCATATTTCAAATTATGCGCTAACTTAGAATTGTGTAGACTTCGAGTAATGAGCCTAATTAAAGCAGTGAATTAATAAAAAATTATTTTATTAATATTAATGTATATTTTATTCATTGATATTTATATTTATGGGATTATCTGTACGAAAATCTATCGTATACTGGTTTATTTTCGGATATCGTTTCAAAGTCATAAGAAATATCAACAATAGTAGAAATGGTATATACACACACAGTGTCGTGAAACTTGTTTTGTTCATTGGTCATTGGTGGTGGATGTGTAAAGCTGTATTTAAAATAACTGCTATATCTTTCAAATTTTTTTTGTTAATAACTTTTTAACGAGTAATGATCGACGACTAAAATTTTCCAAAGGTCACTCGGGAGGATGACCTTGACAACATATATCAAGGGAGGGGGGAGAGGGAGAGGGAAAGAGGGAGGGAGGAAGGGAGGGAGAGAGAGGAGGGAAGGAGGGGAAGGGAGGGAGGGAGAGGGAGAGAAATTTTGACATAGCAATCTCACCAATTTAAGATCTTCTAACCGTGTTCGCACACCTTTTAGCATTTCTTGACGTTCTGCATGGCTGGTCGGGCATGGATATAATGAGGCGTGGAAGCCAGTGCAAACCTTTTTAATGCGAGTCTTCAATTGTTCCCCTTGAAAAAATGCCACGAAGGCCGTTTTATAAATTTCGTTGCCCTGAAAACATTCACAAAAAAATCAGGCACATCGACAAATGTGTAGCGTTCTCATCTTGCGACATATGTCAAAGTAAAGCCAAATTAATTTTTCGCAAGGTCTATTAATTATCTTTATATTGTGTGCTTCCCACTTCTTTTAGCGTATAGACCAACAAAGATTAGAAAATATAATAAATTAAATAATTTTTGTGTTAAAATAAAAGAAGAATCAGAACTAACCGTAGTTGGATCCTCTAGTGGTTTATCAAGTTCAGTTTGCCGAAGAAAAACGTTTCCGCGTGATATACGCCAAAGCATTCTTTCAAAGGCTGGAACTCGTTCGCGATTTATTACCCCACCGACGAATCTGCAAAAAATAAATATCATTATAGCATCATGTATTATTTATCAATATTATTGTGTCATATAATTGTTGCTCATAGACGTACACTGAATATAGTAGTATTTAATTTGTCACGCGTACTTTTAATGTAACGCTACAAGAATGTTTATATCATTCAAAAACAAATATAATTTTCATGTGAAACAAAATTTTTTAAGAAAAAAGCTATTTATCTAAATTTTGTCTAAAACTTTTATCTCTAAAATTTTGTTCTAAACTCAAATATAACAAAATAAATTATCTATAATATTATCTAAATTATAATATTATCTAAATAAAATTGTATAAGAATTACATAAGCATTACATAAAGTAAATACATAAATTAAAAGCAATTTCTTCGTTTAAAAGATTTTGTTAATAATCTTTCATTATCATTGTCCAAAAGTTACCTAAAAAAATTATCTAACAAGAACATTATTCGTTATATTTTTTAATATTTTTAACCAAATATTATTATATTATATTATCGCAATAGATTTCATAGTTAAATTGATAATTAAAATTATTCTTTAGATAATATATAATATTCTTTACATATAGCAGAAATTTATTCTAGAGCAAATTTTGTTGAAATATAAGCACGCGTATAAAAACAGTAAAGCCATTTCATGGAGCTTACACGTACAAAAGTGTCCTTTTAATATTATTAAAAGGACACCTTTGTCACACACACGTAATTAATGTACATGTAATCGCACGCGAGAGAGAATTGGCTTAAGTAATGATTCTATAAGACCATAACTTACTCCAGACGTCCGCGAGTTGAAATAGTGGGATTCGGTGCTTCCTCGTTGATGAGCGCCTTGGTAATAGAATCATTGGCCTCTTCCTATAGTAGATATAGAAGAAGAAGAAACGAATCTTGATTCTTCGACAAAACGGTATCATCGATTATATGAAGGAGGACGGTGCTACGAGCAAAAGCTGCTGAACTATTTTAGGTACCTCCGTGAAAAACGCTTGCGTTTTCTCGAGCACGTGCTGTAATTCCGTCAACTCGAGATAGTTACTCTTCAGGTTCACCGCGTTCTGGCTTAGCTCTTGTATGTCGTTCTCCGTTTTCTCGAGATGCGCCTATTGTGAAAAAGAATGCGATTGATATCAAATATACAATGAACACGCAATTTAAGAATATCAAGATTGTAAGTAAATTCTGCTATTTTTTTATATAATAATGATTAATAGCACAAGATATTCTTGAGACATCCAAAGATATCCAAAATGTATGGAGGATGATCCTGAGGCTATCCCATTTTAATCCTTGGATCTTCTCTGGACGTTTTGAGAAGGAAGAGTAAAATGATAGCTGAATTTATTAACAAATATTATAAATAATGTTCGTAAGTTTTCTTCAAAACAGTGTTATAATTAAAGGGCAAAAACAAACAAAGCCAGGTGACAGTGCTTAACCATATGTAATTATACAACAACAAACGTTTCGACTTGGAATAAAGTCTTCATTGTCGGTTATTAATTAAATTTCACTGGTAATAATTCAATTAGTTACAGATCTTGATCTTGATAGCGAATGTAGTCAGCTAAGCGTAGTTTATTTATCCCGAGAGCGCATGCATTTCGCTAAACGCCGTGACTGCTCTCCTCATTATACGTCTACAAGTATAGCTGTGAAAATTTTTAAAAAATGGAATAGAGATATTGTCGTACAGGTTTATTCAGTCAAATTTTGAAATGTTTACAACTAGTGTCATATTACATAATGAAAGTCCGGTAGGTTGAAGTAGTCAAATTAATAAAATAACAAAGAATAACTAAATAAGTAATTGCGAAGCATCATATGTGAGTCAAAAGACAAGTGAGAAGTAGGATCAAAGAACATTCATCAGATATTAGAAAAATCGTGAAGCGCCAATCCGTCATTACAGAACATAGAGTTCAATATAACCATAATTTTGATTAGGAGAGCGTTAAAATTGATATAGAACCCTCATACAATAAGAGACTCACGTCAGAATGATTCACATAAAGAGACAAGTACACAGTTTGAACAAGTAAAACGATGCCATTATCAGATTCGTATCTTTCTGTGTTAGAAGGAATACTACCTTCTTGATTTCCTCTTTTCTCCTCCTTCTTTCTCTTCCCTTCCTACCCCACTAGCTCAATTCCTCCCCACCAACACACTTTTACATATAATGTTATAAATGAAACATAGGTTCATAATATGTTACCGTTACCACCAAACAATAGAGTTGAGAAATGCAAAGTACTATACAAATCATGTGAAAAAAATTCTGATTTTGATTTGAGGCAGCGTGAATTTCATAGAAAGTGTTGAATCTATCTCCCAGATAGATACTAATACATTTTATTAACTCTTAATCAATCCTCTAAAGCTACGAAGTTTTATTATTTATTACCTACTTATTTGTTAATTTTATTTATTTATTTATTTAATATTGCACTATATGCAATATGTCATTTGTTAGATTCATTTTTTATTTATATATATTTTTTACAATTTTTAAAATTTTCCTTATTTATTTCTTTATTTGTTGCTTTTTTATTCTTTTGGACTTTTATTATGTTATATAACTTGACTTTAATTATAATCATCTTTTATAAAATTGACACAATTGTCAGTTATACCTATAGATGTATAAACGGGGAGAAGACTCATTACGTACAAACGAAAGGATGCTTGCACTTTCGAGGGAAGGAATGTTAGCGGAAAAGAACAGTATTGTAAAATTTTAATTTAATTATTAACCGACACTGGATGACTTTACTACAAGTCGAAACGTTTGTTATTGTACATTGTTTTACATAATTATATATTATTGGCACCATCATCTAGCATTGTTCGTTATTGCCCTTTGTTATATATTTGGATTTAAATATTGTTTAATAACATACGAACATTACTTTGAATATTTATTGTAAATAAGTAATATATATATAAAAAAACGTAACATAAATAAATACTGGTATAAATAAATATATATATATATTAAATTAAATAAATAAATACCTATACTGGACCGATATATATATTAACATAGGCTATATTAATATATATATATATATATATACAGGGTGTCCCATTATAAAACATCCAGTCGAATATTTCGAAAACCAAGCCCGGGAGAGAAAAATTTTTCAGACAAAAGTTATTTGGTTTCGAGGGGCCCATAAGATGATATCATTGGTTTGACCTTGAAGAATTATTTGAAAGTTACATGAAAGTCACCTCAATTTTTTTAAATGGCATCCCCTATTTTTTATTACATATTCTTGTAGCTGACCTCGAGAGCTTTCCAAAACACTATAATAAAGTATTTTTTCATGAAGTATTTTCCGAGTTATAAAGCTTGAAATAATTTCTTAATTTTACATAAACTGTAAAATATCTCGTAAAATATTTACTTTTCGATGACCTTATCTCAATACTTTTATGCACAGAATAATGAGAGGAATCAATTGGTGTAAAGAAAATACATAGTTGTTTTTAAGAAAAAATATGTAATTGTTAGTTACAAATTGCATATTTTTTCTTAAAAACAACTATGTGTTTTCTTGACACCAATTGGTTCCTCTCATTATTCTGTGCATAAAAGTATTGAGGTAAGGTCATCGAAAAGTAAATATTTTACGAGATATTTTACAGTTTATGTAAAATTATGAAATTATTTCAAGCTTTATAACTCGGAAAATACTTTATTATAGTGTTTTGGAAAGCTCTTGAAGTCAGCTACAAGAATATGTAATAAAAAATAGGGGATGCCATTTAAAAAAATTGAGGTGACTTTCATGTAACTTTCAAATAATTCTTCAAGGTCAAATCCAATGGTATCATCTTATGGGCCCCTCGAAACCAAATAACTTTTGTCTGAAAAATTTTTCTCTCCCGGGCTTGGTTTTCGAAATATTCGACTGGATGTTTTATAATGGGACACCCTGTATATTTATTAATTTCATTTAATATTTTATAATATATTTTCTAATATTATAATATTTATATATATATATTTTATATATATAATATATACATATATATACATATATATATATATATATATATACATATATGTTTGAAATCCGCACCTCCTCTGGTTAAAGTCGAGCTCTATCTAGGTTGCATTTCAAAACGTTTTATTTGAGAAAAATTTTACTCAATACTCTATAGCTTACGTCACATATACTATAGAAATTGAGTAAAATTTTGAGTAAAATAAGACGTTTTGGAATGCAACCCTAGTTTGCGTCTTGAGCAGTTTAATCAAGGAATGCGCTGTCAATCAGTTCTTATTAAACCCATTCTACAATAGCAGTAAGCAATACAGAGTAAGGAGTAAAAAGTAAGATTTGACGAATTAAAAACCGGCAATAATGAAAATGGGCAAATCCCATTTCGTACTTCTTACTTCTTACTCCTTACTCTGTACCAAGGTCTGTAGATAGAGAAACGGATAGGGTAAGGTCTTAGCATGGCCGCCATTTTCGAGACAGCGAGTTTGTGTTGGTGTACGTAGTATTAGTTGTGTGAGAGAGTAAAACATGTCCTAACCTATACATGAAACGAGAACAATTAATTTGTATTTAAATTGACATTATTTGATTAATCAGGGGGTCGATTGTGTATCACATAACTTACTCACTTTTATAATTTTCACCCAAGTAACATACACAATCGATTCCCTGCTGAGTTCATACATGTAATACTCCTATATTGTTAGAAGAGTGTCGATCTCAGTCCAAATATTACGGTACAGACGTATAATAGTTTCTCTCTCGCGCACGGTTCAGCTGCTTTGTGCGCATGCGCTAACAGCGTTAGGCAGACGCGACCAGGTAATGTTTTCTCTTTTCGTGTTCTTTCTGTCTCATTTTCTAATACTTAGCCTCTCGCTCACACTCAAGGTGCAATTTCACGCAGCGAGTAAAAGCTGGCGTTTTACCCCCTCTCCACCGCCACGCAAGGCAGCGATAAAAAGCTATTCGCTTTCGCCTCTTCCCTTTTCATGGAGCGAATAAAAGCTAGCGTTTATCCCCACTCCACCGCAAAGCAAACCAGTGTTAAACGCTGTTCGCTTTCGCCTCCTATTGGCTGCGTTCCGATATTCACTGCCAGTACTAAAAATCTATAGTTCGCGTCACATACACTATACAGCGATACAACGATTTTTGACAGAGATGACTAAGATGGCTGCATTCAGCGAAAAGACGCTGAAAGTTCGACGAATCGAACTTTCAGCGTCTTTTCGCTGAATGCAGCCATCTTAGTCATCTCTGTCGAAAATTGATGGAGTAGGGGTAAAACGCCAGCTTTTACTCGCTGCGTGAAATTGCACTCAATAGACGCGCCTGCGCATAATGAGGCTTGACCGTTATGCCCATATTTGGAATTCGTGCGTCTCTCTTTTATGGGGCTCGATCCTCTCGTTGTAAAGATACGGAGTTAGCAATATAGGAGTATTACATATATGGCTGAGTCACAGTCGCTGCCATTTTCGTGCCAAATCGGGTGAAGTTGTTAAGACCTTACCTTGTTCGTTCCTCCATCTACAGACCTTGTATACCGCTTACTGTTATTGTAGAATGGGCTTCAGAGTCCCTAAAAATAGAAGTCTGGACAATGATGTCTCTATTTTCATTGGTCAGGAAAGAATATGGCGCGACCAATTATTGCTGTCGAAATTTCACTCGAAGCGCGGTATAATTTGAATTTGTAACGGAACGGAAAATAAAGAAAAACATTTCCAATTTAATTTTCCAATATTTTACATTTTTCACATGAAATCAAGTAGTACAAATAGTCTTACCTTTCTATGGAATTAATTTTTTACATTTTATATCGAGGAAACTGGACCAAAATAACTTTCAAACCAAAACCCAATTCATCAGCTGTTATTCACAGACGCCATTTTATTTCTAACCAGAACATTGTTCAGACTCCTATTTTTAGGGACTCTAGTTCTTATCATGGAGATAAGGGAGGTAGTCACGAAGGTAAAGGAGTACTATGGCTGGTTTATGCTTCGGTCTTAATCTTAATCTTAAGAGTTGATAACGTAGAATGCCATAGGGGCGTTTATACTTCCCTAAAAACTTTTCCATAAACGCCCCTATGGCATTCTACGTTATCAACTCTTAAGATTAAGATTAAGACCGAAGCATAAACCAGCCATTAGACTGCGGGGATGAAGCATTGGTGGGAAGGGAGATTCGGTCGTTGGCCATGTTTTGATGGGCCACTCGTGTTGCCATCTATCGACATTTAGACGTATCATCGGCTTATTTATGTCAACGCAGAAAGAAATCCTTTCTTATGTTATGACGAAAACTCTTTCTTACGTTATGGATTTTTGTGTGTGTGTTGACATAAGTTTATTTTTAAGTTAACATACCGTGTTACAAACATTTTTCTGCGAAGGTTCTTATTTGGGTACTCGAAATAATGTTATTGTTGTCCTGTAGATAGCAGTACGAGTATTTTCCTGTAGATAGCAGTACAGTATTTTTTATTTTATTCATTTGGGAATCATTCTAGATAGCAATCTAGATAGCATAAAAAAACTTAAAAAAAAAAAATTTTTTTAATCGACGTAGAATTATTTGGAAAACATTTGTAAAACGGTCTCACAGTTTGGGAAATAATAATTTCAATGTAATAAATAAATAAAAATTTTGGTAATTTTATAGAATAGCGTGAATTTCAAACATGTATGTTGTAATACAGCATGGAGGTAAGAATATATGGAGGGAGCGTAAATTCGTAAGAGTGCAGCCAGAGCGATGAGGGGAAAAGTGATCACCGGTAATGGCGGCGCCAATCCCATCGGTGACCAGTGTTGTGAGGCGGGCCCCCTTTTCTGGCGCATGCGCGGCGAACGTAGCATCAGTGAAGTATCTCCATATGTAAAAAGGTGTACCATTGGTCACCCGTATAATTTTGTAAGTTTTTGTAATTTAAGGAAAAATATAATTTTTTAAATTATTTTATGGAAATATATATATATATATATATATATAATATGTGTATATATGTCTCTATAGTCCTCCGTTGTCCGTTGCACGTTGAGCCCGCCAAAACTTTCGCGCCCATACCTCCTCTGCAGACAGTCGTCTAGATACGTGTCTGTTAATACTAGCCTAACAGACAACATGGCCGCGCATGCGCCAGAAAAGGGGGCCCGCCTCACAACACTGTCGGTGATACTCACTACTACCATTGTATGTATGTACATATATATTACACCGTAATAGGAGTAGTAGGGTAAGGTTAGAAAAAGTGATCACCAGTAATCACAGACTTCTATATAATATATTAGACTGCGAGCTTCTTATATACTAGTCGTATATCCGTGTACCAAAAAGTATGTACGAAAAAGTGCTGTACTGCGCATGCGCCAAATAAGCTTAAGGTGCCCTTACATGCTAAGTGTTGAGCGTCGAGTGCGCAGAAAACTTCTGCGCAGATGTCTAAACAGATTCTAGCGTCTAGCGTCGAGTTTCTAGCTGCCGCTAATAAATATAAAATGGTTAGTAATATAAGCTCGATTGTAAAAGATTGTTTTAATACACAGTAACGCTGAAAAAAATTTATATTTTTTATATAAATATATACTATTCCAAATTACAGAATTTTCATTTAGTATTATATTGGAATTTAACTTAATCATCATAACTAAATCTATTATTAATTAAGTATATTAAATGATTAAAAATGAATCTTTTTGATATGTTTTTTTAGATATGTTTTCATATATTCATTTTTTTATATATAAATTATTTTGTAACATATTTTAGGCATCAGTTGTTAACCCTTTGCGGCATACATTTTTCTATACGCGGAAAATAACTGAAAATTGTTACTCGGGGGTTTTTGGGGTCGCTGATTTCGAATCTGACGTCAGATTTTAAAAATTCAAAATGGCGGATCCAAGATGGCAGACCAAAATGAAAAAAGTTGCTTGATCTAAACGAAAATTAGTTACTCGTGGGTTTTTGAAGTCACTGATTACGAATCTAACGGCAGATTTTTAAAATTCAAAATGGCGGATCCAGGATGGCGAACGAACATAAAAATCGAGTGTTGAATTTTCTTCAAAATTGGTATTTTGGAGTATCTATGAAGTACTAAAATTTAATTACAATGCTTATCTACGAAGTACAAAAATTGTAATAACTACAGAAACATGATTAATTGTATATAGTAATTTCGCGTAGAATTATAATAACACAGATTATAATCCCCGGCAATAGGAATTTTTCATAAGGGTGGCGTTTCATTTTGAGACATAAAGCAACTAATTTTGAGATACATGATGGAATCAGTTTTTACACTGTACTGTCGAGCACTTTTTCAAACTACTCTTCAACACTTTTTTTTTATTTTTATCCGCCGTATTGCATCCGGCATTTTAAAATTGTTAAAACGGACCACGGATTCGTTCGTAATCAGTAACTTCGAACACCCTCCCAGTAACAAATTTAGTTTAGACCAAGCACGTCTTTGCCTTTTGTTCCGCCATATTGCATCCGCCATTTTGAATTTTGTAAATCTGACGTCAGATTCGTAATCAGCGACCCCGAAAACCCCCGAGTAACAAATTTCGTTTAGATCAAGCAACTTTCTACATTTCGGTCCGCCATCTTGGATCCGCCATTTTGAATTTTGCAAATCTGACGTCAGATTCGTAATCAGCGACCCCGAAAACATATAATGTTATAATTTCATAAATATATATTTAATAGTTCAATCAAAAATGAATTTTTTCAAAAATTATGGCTATTTTTCCATGGTTATTTATTTATAACAATCTAAAATTAATGACAATTGATGATTTGTAATTTTTTTTATGATTATGGACATCTTGTTAACCTAATTCACTCAAAAATTCGATTGTGTAAGTGAAAACAGCCAAATAATTCATTAAAAACTGAGAGAAGGTAGGTGGGACACTGGGCGTCCCACTATGCTGCAAAGGGTTAAATGTAGAGTCTGCATGGCAGACGTTGAAGAAACAAATATTTACGATCATATATGTGTTAAAGATTGGCATAGTGACTTTAGTTTGGATTCCAAAACTTTTTATCCTACTAATCGTAAAAATTACAATTAATTAAATTATATATTAATATATAAAATTTTTTTTTAAGAATTTAAGTTATAATAAATTTTGTGCAACAACAGAAAAAGGAGAATATTTGGCAAAAGATCTCTGTAACAATAAAAGACAAATTATGTTATTAAAAGTGTTTCAAATTCATCATCTTCTAATGAAACAGAAATGTTCAAATTGATAGAAGATAATGAAATCGAAACAGCAAACACTGAGTTAGAAGAATTGTTAATAGAAGAAGTAAAAAAGAGATCACCTATTTATGATTATACATTGCCTTTATCTGTCCGTGGTAGACATAAAATTACAGATTTGTGGAAAGAAATTTCTGAAGTCTTAATGGTAACTTACGTAAGAAGGACACCAATTCTTAATCAATTTCCAAGACTTTTTGGAAAATTATCGAGCTAATCCACTAGATTTTTTTTTATCAGCAACTATTTTACTAAAAGTATCTTTAAGCGATTTCCACTTTTTTTTTACTTTTTTAGGACTCATTTGACTTAATATCAAAATATGCTTTTAAATCATTTAATGTTACATTAAAGCTTTTATTTCATGAATCAATTTTATGTAAAAATAGTTACCATTAAGATGGGGAGGGATAAAGGTGGGAGGGAGAAAAATCTTCTCGTTGGCGTACGCAGACGATGTGGCGGTGATAGCGGAAAATGAGGGAGGGATGAGAGGAATGGTGAGAGTGTTGGAAGAGTATGTAGAAGGGAAGGGTTTAGAGGTAAATGTAGAAAAAACGAAAGTGATGAGATGCAGGAGGGGAGGAGGGAGGTGGAAGAAGGTGGCATGGAAATGGAAAGGGAGGGATATAGAAGAGGTCAAAAAGTTCAAATACCTGGGATATATTCTGACAACGAATGGGAAGCAGGAGGAGCAGGTAAAGGAGAGGGTAAGAAAAGGAGCAGTGGTGATGAGGGAGGTATGGGGAATAGGTAAAAGGAGATTTGGGAAGGATTGGGCAAGGAGGATGTGGCTTTTCGACAAATTAGTATGGGCGGTAGTAGGATATGGGGTAGAGATATGGGGGTGGAAGGAAAGGGAGGAAGTGGAAAGGATGCAGGATAGGTTCTTGAAATGGGTAATAGGAGTAAGGAGATATACCCCGGGGTATATGGTAAGAGAAGAGCTGCAAAGGGACAAGTTAAGAGGGAGGGCAGGGTTGAGAGCTTGGGGATATGAAAGAAAACTGGGCGAAGGAAGAGGGGGAGAGTTGGCCAGATGGTGCTGGGAGGACTTAAGGAAGAGAGCAGAGGAGGGAAAAGTGGTAGGAGAGTGGGAGGGGGAGAGGAGAGGATTTTATGCGGAGAAGGGATGGAAGATTGAGGAGGTGGAGAGATTAAGGGAGGGAGGGGAGATGAAAGGGGAGGTTTTGGTGGAGAAGGAGAGAAGATGGCAGGAAAAGGAAAGATGGGAGAAAATAGGGAATTCAAGGTTTAATAAATGGTATGGAAAGGTAAAGGGGAGGGGGGTTCCAAAATATCTGAGGAAGGGGTGGAGTGAGGAGAGGTGGCAAAGGGTAGCAAGATTTAGATTAGGGGAAGGAATGAGGGGGGGTAAATATTGGGAGAGGGAGGAGAGAAGAAAGTGCAGGGTCTGCGAGGGGGGGGAGGAGACATGGGAACATGTCTGGGAAGAATGTACAAATTGGGGAATGGAGAAGGGTTGGCAGGAGATGGCGTATGAGGTGCTAGGGGAAGGAGGAGAAGGGGAGAGGTGGATGAAGAAATTGGAGGAATTGAGGGAGGGGGAGAAGGGGGAGGGAGGAAAGGATGTATGAATGAGGAGAGAGTGGAAAGAAAGGAAAATGCGGCGGAAACGGAGGTCCGGAGGAATGAGTGGAAGAAGAGTGGATGTATGAGTGATGAGGCATGTCTCTTTCTCTCTCAAATAAATAGCATATAAGTTAGGTTAAGAGATAAGGTGAAATAATGTAAGCGGAGCGGAGGTCCGCAATGTACCCCGCAAGGGAATAAAGCATTATTATTATTATTATTAGTTACCATTAAGACTTTCGGAAATTTCTTTCCATATATCTATAATTTTATGTCTACCACGGACAGATAAAGGAAATGTATAATCATAAATAGGTAATCTCTTTTTGACTTTTTCTATTAACAGTTCTTCTAACTCAGTGTTTGCTGTTTCGATTTTATTATTTTCTGTCAATTTGAACATTTTTGTTCATTAGAAGATGATGGATTTAAAACATTTTTTCATAACATAATTTGTTTTTTTTTGTTACAGAGAACTTTTGCCAAATATTCTCTTTTTTCTGTTGTTGCACAAAATTTATTTATTACAACTTAAATTGTTTAAAAAAAAATTTTATATATTAATATATAATTTAATTAATTGTAATTTTTACGATTAGTAGGATAAAAAGTTTTGGAATCCAAACTAAAGTCACACTATGCCAATCTTTAACACATATATGATCGTAAATATTTGTTTCTTCGATGTCTGCCATGCAGACTCCACATTTAACAATTGATGCCTAAAATATGTTACAAAATAATTCATATATAAAAAAATGAATATATGAAAACAAGGATATCTAAAAAAACGTCAAAAAGATTCATTTTTAATCATTTAATATATTTAATTAATAACACAAGTTTACACATTCGGGTCAACTTTTGGACCCGAGCAGATGAGAACGATTCTTAACGTTATTTGGTGCCCTGAACTCAGATCTTCAATCCGTTTGTCAAGATTGGTTCTAGTTTTCGAGTTCGCGGATGGTGGCGGTACTGCGCTCTTATAACAGCTATCAGCTGAAGCATCAGTGTCGAAGCCAGTTCCACGTACGGACAGTGATCCATTGCCAATTTGTCCAGGTATAAGCGAAAAAAATGTCCTAAGAACTTCGTCTTCATCACTGGCGAGCAATGAAAGCGATTTCGTTATGGAAGAAAAGCATTTACTTTCGCAAAGTGAACTGAGTGATTTGATTCGCGATTTGAATTTATCGAAACAAAAAGCAGAGTTGCTTGCATCACGGTTGCAAGAATGGAAACATCTTGACCCTACAACACAAGTCACTATATACAGAAATAGAAATCACGCGATTTTACCTTTCTTCAAAAAAGAAAATGACATGTGTTTCTGCAATGACATCAAAGGTTTATTTGATGTGATGAATACAGCATATGATCAAAATGAATGGCGTTTGTTCATAGATGGTTCTAAATACAGTTTGAAGGCGGCTCTACTCCACATTGGAAATAAAAAACCATCGATTCCGATTGCTCACGCAGTACAAACTAAGGAATGCTATGACACAATGCGTACAATTTTGGCCAAGATCAAATACAATGAGCATCAATGGAAAATTTGTGGCGATCTAAAGGTTGAGAAATAAATTAATTGTACTTAATTTCGAAATAGATATTAATTGATTTACATATTCATTACAGGTTATTGGTCTATTGGTTGGGATGCAATCTGGATTCACGAAATTTTGCTGTTTTTTGTGTCTGTGGGACAGCCGTGCAGTTGATCATCATTATGTGAGAAAGGTGTGGCCGAGTCGTACCCATTATGAGCCAGGACAACAAAATGTGTCCTCTATACCACTTGTGAACCCACAGGACGTTTTATTGCCACCTCTTCATATTAAACTTGGCCTTATTAAGAACTTTGTCAAAGCGCTCAATCGCGAAGGACCGGCTTTCCAGTACTTAATCAAGTTGTTTCCAAAACTGTCATACGCAAAAATCAAAGAAGGAATATTTGTCGGACCTGATATTCGAAAAGTAATGGCTGATGCAAAGTTTACAAAATGTTTAACGCCTGATGAAGCAGCAGCATGGGCATCGTTTAAAAATGTTGTTCACAACTTTCTCGGTAACCACAAATCACCGGATTACAAACAAGTAATCGACAATTTTTTGAAGAATTACCACAAGATTGGAGCTCGAATGTCTCTCAAGATACATTTTCTGCATTCACATCTTGATTTTTTCCCACAAAACTTGGGCGATACAAGCGACGAGCAAGGAGAGCGGCTACATCAAGATATAGCGAAAATCGAAAGGCGATACCAAGGATTTTGGGACGAAGGCATGATGAGCGACTACTGTTGGACCCTAAAGCGTGAAACAGATCCCAAGAAATATAAAAGACTCAGTTCAACCTCTGTTCATTTCTGATTTATACTTTTCAATTCAATAAATGGCCGTTAATGGTCAAGAATACTAAAATAATGAATTTATTGAATATTTCGAAAACTAGAACCAATTTCAAAAAATGGGCTGCTGATTTGGATTCAGCCTCCGAATCTACCTTATAAACAGCTTTTGGTTGCTCAGGTCCAAAACCGTGTATACTTGTGTAATAGATTTAGTTATGATGATAGATTAAATTAAATTTCAATATATTACTAATTGAAAATTCTGTAATTTGGAATATTGTATATATTTATATAAAACATATAAAATTTTCAGCGTTACTGTGTATTAAAACATAATCTTTTACAATCAAGCTTATATTACTATTTTATATTTTATATTTATAATTAACTATTTTATATTTATTAGCGGCAGCTAGAAACTCGCTAGAAGCTACACGTTAGAATCTGTACATTTAGACATCTGCGCAGAAGTTTTCTGCGTACTCGACGCTTGACGCTCGACGCTCGACGCTTAGCATGTAGGGCACTTTTACGAAGAAATGTTGGTTACATTCATGTATAATACACTCACGGACATTGATTTGTTCCTTGACCTCTTTCCGCGGGGCAAGAGGAATATGGAGAATATCCGTGGCGCCATCCAGCGGCGGCGACTAACCGCCCTCGATTTATCGACCTAATTATCGACCGCTAGATAACATAGGTTAATAATACGCGACTTTTTCTTACAAAAATAAATAAATAAGATGAGATGTATACATATATATACATTTATTTATTTTTGTAAGAAAAAGTCGCGTATTATTAACCCATGTTATCTAGCGGTCGATAATTAGGTCGATAAATCGAGGGCGGTTAGTCGCCGCCGCTGGATGGCGCCACGGATATTCTCCATATTCCCCTTGTCCCGCGGAAAGGGGTCACGGAACAAATCAATGTCCGTGAGTGTACGTATGTATGGCCACATAGAAGATTAGAGAGAGAAGAGTAAATACGCATATTCATTTTATCTTGAAATGCCAGTAGAAAGCCACATTCCATCAGCTTATTTCGCGCATGCGCTCTAACCTATGTATAAATTTTGTACATAAAAGTTCGGTACACGCTCTGGCAGGAGTTCGCAGTCTAGTATATTATATAGAAGTCTGTGCCAGTAATGACTGCCGTCCGATTTCCCCTTTCCCTGTTGTCACGGGTCCCCTCGCCCATAAATCTACTTTACATCATATATGTAATACTCCTATATTGCTAATAGAGCTTCGACGACGGTGCAAACACTACGGTGCAGACATATATGAGCCTCTCTTTCTTCTCGAGTATTACAGCTTTGTGCGCATGCGTTGGCTTTTCTTAGACGACCAATGGAATCGTCACTCGGAATGGAATCGTAAACCGCATTAGAAGAGGAGGGGATTAACAACTGCCCCAGCGACGCTTTACCGCATGCGCATAGCGCTGCAGAACTCCAGAAGAAAGAGAAACGAATATACGTCTGCACCGTAGTATTTCCACCTCTTCCACTCATTGCTCAGATAGGATACTAGCAATATAGGAATATTACATATATGCTTTACATTCCCTTTATATATTCTTACCTCCAGGTAATACAGTATCATTTGGGGTGCAGGAGGGCCTTCAGCCCCATAGGTTTGAGTTCAACCTCGTTTTGCGTGGAAAATTGTAAACCTATGTAAAACCTAGCTTCACGTTGAAAATTGGAAACCCATGTGGAACCTCACTTCGCATTAAAAAGTGTACGCTGCCATCTCTCGTCACACCGCCGGGCTGCTTCGCGAAGCTAGGTAGCGTACACTTTTTAATGCGAGGTTCCATATGGGTTTACAACTTTCCATGCAAAGTGAGTTTCACCCACACCTATGTGTATAGTTTCTCGGTAGTAAAGCCCCCACCCTCGTAGGGGGCGCGGAACACACTGCTTCCACGCGTACACTTTTTAATGCGAAGTGAGGTTCCATATGAGTTTGCAATTTTCGACGCAAAACTAGGTTTTACATGGGTTTACAACTTTCCACGCAAAATAAGAATCAACTCAAACTTATACGGCCGAAGGCCCCCCGCACCTCGAATAATACTGTACTACAACATACATGTTTGAAATTCACGCTATTTTATAAAATTACCAAAATTTTTATTTATTTATTGCATCAAAATTATTATTTCCCAAACTATGGAACATTTTTTTTAATACAAATTTTTCTAAATAATTCTACGTCGATTAAAAAAAAAAATTTTTTTTAAATTTTTTCTGCTATCTAGATACCGAACTTATTTTTATTAACTGTAAATAAACTATTATTTCCTAAACTATGAGAATTTTTTCCTAAACTTGCCCAAATGATTCCCAAACAAATAGAATAATAAAAAATGCGAAATATTAAATGTGTCTGCTATATCGAGGTCTAAATATCATAAAGGTGCCAATGACCAGAGGTACTATAGACATTGTTACTATGTCTATAGTATCAACCATAGACTTATATACATAAACCGGCCCCTACCGTAAGAGAGAGCATGGCAACATGTACGGTGCAGACATGGCTTCCCGGGGTAGATCTGTCCTTTTTTTTGGATCGTCTCTCATCCCCATCAAACGATCAAAAGAAAAGGATAAATCTACCCCGGGAAGCTATGTCTGCACCGTACATGTTGCCATGTTCTCTCGTACGGTAAGAGCCGGTCTATGTATATAAGTCTATGGTGTCAACTGTACTCTTACCATCTGCTACGCCGCCATCTTAGAATGAAATGTAGCTGGAAACTTCGTGTATAAGTAACACGTGGCATATATCGAATTTACATATATCCATCAGACATCCAATAGATATTTATAGAATATTTATATTTTATTACAATAGTTGACATTTTTAAAAATAGATAAAATGCTAAAAGTTAGATAAATGCTTAATATGACTGAAAATAATGCAATAAAAAAATCTTTTTAATAACACAACAAAATACAGCTCATAAATACATGTGCTAGGATTCCTAGACATATTGTGATTGATCCTGAGAACGTTTTACGTTATCTGGAAAAGTTCTCTAAAAAAATATATTTTCTATTAAAGAAAATGTAAAACATTTCGATTAAATACATCACATTTTGTGAAAAACAAGTGTCTCATGTATTTTATTTAGACTTATTTTACTCGTCAAAATAAGCTTTTGACGAATTTTGGAGGAAATTTTTTACCTCGAGATCGATAATTGCTCGTGGGTTGGGCGCGCGTGGTAGTTCCGTAAAATTATCCGGGATCGGCACACCGTCTTTCTTGACCTCTGCTTCGATGTATCGAAGCTTACGTTCCAGTTCATCGCATCGTCGAACTTCATTGACGAATTTTCGTTGAAAGTAATTCAAGTCACCATTCAGCTAGACATTACATAAAAATTTAACGTGATTAGTTTCCGATGTGTAGAGAACATTCATATCGATCAAACCTTTAATAATGAATGGTGAACAACTATAATAAATATAAAAAGTAACTGATAAACTATAACTCTTTCTCTCATAGCTTATACAGAATGATCAATCTTAATTTATCCCCTAAAAACTTTATTTTTGATTGTAGAAAAAATAGTTCAGACAAAAATGTATTTGGAGGAGGACAAATAATGGTAAAATTAATTTTCAAAAAAAATCAATTTTTCAAGATCATATAAAAATTGTCGCTATTTTTTTATTATATGATTTTTTAAACATATGATTTCTCTTGTTAATCTGCACACAAAAGTACTAAGGTAGTAGAGTTGTCAGGGGGGAAAAATCAATAGTTTTCGAGATATTTTATACTTTATTCTGGCACTCTTATCTTCATATAAAGTGTATGTTTACACGCTGTGTACACATTTCTCCTTTTACGATCAAATTTAGTGTCAAGTACCTTATACTTATTATAGTGATGATGTCACATATCTGACTGTTATTTGTTTTCCACTGTCGGTAGTTCCTTGTCGATTCCTGTTTATTATTCCTATTTCTATCTTGTATCGAGTCTCGTAGCAATCAAGAGTGTACACTTTAAGTTTTTAAGATACTTGATTACATCTTCAATTGTGCTGATCATTCCATTTCCTACCCAGATAACAAAATGTTCCTTGGCATAAAGAAAATGATTGCTTAATATACATTTTCCTTTAATTGTCATAATGTTGCTATCACCAGAACAATAATCATTTGTTTCGAACAATCTAAGGACATTACATGGACAACAGTTGTCTTCGCAAACAAACACAAATGTTGTAGCATATTTATTGTTATAAAAGTTGCCACAATCTGTTGGAAACCATTGCACAAAATATATAGTCATATGTTTCCGTCAATTAAAAAAGCAATTGTTGCCACCAAATTGTTCTCAAATCTTGGTGCCAATAAAAGACGGCAATTCAATAGGCAAAATCGGAAGCCGCTTTCCTCAATATTGAAAATAACTTAGCAAAATAATTCGAGCAAATTGACAGCAACCTGCGGACAACTTACTATCTTGGTATTCTCATACTTCTCATACTTGCAAGGAAATCATTCAAAGCACAAGTCTATACCGAGTCAACGAAATAAAAGTGTCTACATACGCAACAAACCTTAACTTTCAACAAACCATTGGTCTTTTGAACCGGATACTATGCAATAGTATTGCGTACTATTGCATAGTATCCTATATTGCATAGTATCCAGCTCACGGTCAAGATTGTGAAACTTTTCTAAGCTATCAATGAAGGTTTTTAAGACAATTCCAAATCTTTGAGCGATTCTTTTCAGGTAAGAACGAATACATCATTGTTTCGTCCTAGTTATAACAAACGATCGAATAATCGCCACGTTCAGTCACCATCTATTTATCTATCACGCATTTAACAACCATATTAGTCATACATTCACTCTGATTAGTTAAAACTTTTTAAAATGGATTCTTTAACATCGAAAGTAAAATCCAAAACTCACATAAAAGCTATAGTAACACATTTAAAGAATTACATAAAAGTTTTTGATGCATCTCAAAATTCTCAATATGATATTACAAAACATAAACAGAAATTAATAGATTTGTGGAATCAATTAATGACTATTCAATCATATAAAAATATAAAAATTGATGCATGTAGAAATTGATGATCAAGATCCTTCAATCATTGATAAAATTACTTTGCTCAAACAGGAAATACAACAACATGCAAGTTTTGAAGCTTCTTTTAGTTTGATGTCGCAATACTAAACAGTAGTTCTTGAACATTTCAATAAATCTGAAATACAAGTTTTGTCATGTTATCAATCAATTCTACAATTACCTCGTATGAGATTTTCCAAAATAGAGTTCCTAGTGTTTTCAGGTGCCTATGAGAATTAGCATACATATCAGGATACTGGAATTTATTTGAACAACTTAATAGATATTAAAAAATTTTATTATTTGTACTCGTTTAAAGAGCAAAGCTGCAGAGATTATGAAATCAATTAAAAAACTATGGATAATTCACGAAGCATGGGTTGCAGTAAAAAAACGCTTTGACAATAAAAGATTAAAGACCCTCAAGTAAAAGTCTGGACATCATGGATTGAAAATGGCGTCTGTTTAGCAATAGTAGAGTCATTGCATATAAAGAGTATATATAATCTAACCTAACTTTCTTCATTAGTGCGAATATGTGAGTGACACGCACATGACTTGTTGTTGCATAAATAGAGTCCCTTGATTGATAAGCCCATATATGTAATACTCCTATATTGCTAGTTCCATATCTTCACAATGAGAGGATCGAGCCCCATAAAAGAGAGACACACGAATTCCAAATATGGGCAGACGGTGAAGCCTCGTTATGCGCAGGCGCGTCTATTGAGTGAGTGTCAGCGAGAGGCTAAGCATTAGAAAATAAGACGGAAAGAACACGAAAAGAGAAAACATTACCTGGTCGTGTCTGACTAACGCTGTTAGCGCATGCGCACAAAGCAGCTGAACTGTGCGCGAGTGAGAGACTATTATACGTCTGTACCGTAATGTTTGACCTGAGATCGGCACTCTTCTAGCAATATAGGAGTATTACATATATGGATAAACCTCAATTCCGCCATTTTCGATCTCAATAAGACTCGACCAATTAGGTGACTCTGTGATGTCCAGACTCTTAAGGTGCAATTTCACGCAGCGAGTAAGAGCTGGCGTTTTACCCCCACTCCATCAATTTTCGACAGAGATGACTAAGATGGCTGCATTCAGCGAAAAGACGCTGAAAGTTCGATTCGTCGAACTTTTCGCTGAATGCAGCCATCTTAGTCATCTCTGTCAAAAATCGTTGTATCGCTGTATAGTGTATGTGACGCGAACTATAGATTTTTAGTACTGGCAGTGAATATCGGAACGCAGCCAATAGGAGGCGAAAGCGAACAGCGTTTAACACTGGTTTGCTTTGCGGTGGAGTGGGGATAAACGCTAGCTTTTATTCGCTCCATGAAAAGGTAAGAGGCGAAAGCGAATAGCTTTTTATCGCTGCCTTGCGTGGCGGTGGAGAGGGGGTAAAACGCCAGCTTTTACTCGCTGCGTGAAATTGCACCTTGAGGGTCTCTATAAACGATGGATCATATAGAAGTATGTCCGAGCTATTTTTAAACCTAAAGGTACAATTTCATGCGAGCGAAGAAAAGCTAGCGTTTATCCCCACTCCACCGCAAAGCAAAACAGCGTTAAAACGCTGTTCGCTTTCGCCTCCTAACCTTTTCATGGAGCGTGTTTTCGTTGGCATTTTATTTACTTGCAATAAACTGAGAACACTCGACAGATTTCCGAGGGAAATAAAAATAAAATAAATAAAATAAAATAAAAATAAAAATAAACAGATTTTATTAGAATGTACCAGACAATTGTACTTTTCCAAATAAATTATTATCATCTTCTACTTTCCATAAATTTTTGAAAGCCAACGTATTATAAAATAGTATTATAAAATATAGTTTATAAAATAAGAACATGCATGAGAAAGCAAGAAAACTGAGTAAATAATGTGAGTGATAATACTGTAGTTTAATTATGATTCTTTTCGCTTTGCAGCAGTTATAATTTGCAACATTTGCAGCATTAATATATCTTAACTTTATTACCCTGATTTACAACCCCACTTTGATTTCAACGTTGTTTTGCTAAAAGTTCGACTCAATCGAACTTTTAGCGTTTCTTCGCTGGATGCAGCTATTTTAGCCATCTCTGTTAAAAATTGATGGAGAGGGGGTAAACACTAGCTTTTCTTCGCTCGCATGAAATTGCACCTTAAAGGTACAAAGCCAGCGAGAACATGCTCCATGAAAAGGTTAGGAAGCGAAAGCGAACGTTTCAACACTGCTTTGCATTGCGGTGGAGTGGGGATAAATGCTAGCTCTTCTTTGCTCCATGAAAAGGTAAGAGGCAAAAGCAAACAGCGTTTAATGCCCAAATCACACTAACGATTGGCGATTGCGTTTGCGTCTGCGTTTGCGTTTACGATTGTCTCTTGACCAAGATTGCCAGCAGCTTCCTTCTGATTGGTTAAGAGACAATCATAAACGCAAACGCAGATGCAAACGCATTCGCCAATTGCTAGTGTGATTCGGGCATTAACGCTGTTTTGCTTTGCAGTAGAGTGGGGATAAACGCTAGCTTTCTTCGCTCGCATCATGAAGGAAGAGGGGAGGAGACTCAACTTCGTCGTGTACGAGCAGAAAATGCGATCCTGTTTTGGCCGATCAATTGGGAGGAAATCCGCTAACCGGAATAATTTTCTAATTCAGGTGCCATTTTTAAGCTATAGTTAACGTTGTGTATACTATAGATTTTTAGTATACATATATTGGAACATGACTTTAACCTTTAACCAGTCACAGTGACAGGCGTCACAGACGTATCAATAGTATAAGTTACAAGTGGTAATTCTCCAATTTGCGCTTCTATTAGCTTGTTAGCTAACATAACATACGTGACATATAACAACGGGTTACATACATTGACAGCTAGACGACTTTATTGTATCTTTACAATTATTAATAATACTGCAATACTTACTGTGCGAGGTTTGAAAAGGCTACTTTTCTTTTCCGATTTTTCTGTTTTAACACTACATCCACGAATACAACACGACATTTTTTCTATCAAAGATGCAGAATTAGGTTATATTGCAAATGGCACCCGAATTAGAAAGTTATTCCGGTCAGCAGATTTCCTCCCAATTGATCGGCCAAAACGGGATCGCTTTTTTTCACGGAGTTGAGTCTCCTCCCCTCTTCCTTCATGGCTCGCATGAAATTGTACCTTTAGGCTTAAAAATAGTTCGGACCAAGGTCTGTAGATGGAGGAACGGACTGGGTAAGGTCCTCGCATCCACTTCACCCGATTTGGCACGAAAATGGCGGCGACTGTGACTTAGCCACGGACTAAGGAATAGAGGGACGGAGCACAAGCTGTACCGGTGGGGCACGTTTGCGGCGGGGGGGGCCGCCATATTCGTTTAGTAATCACCACACATAGAACTCACTATTTGCGTACGTGTGAGAAATGAAAGTCAGATCCTGCGCACAATAAACAAAATAGAAATAGGAATAATTATTAAATATTATAAATAAGAAATTGGAATTATTTATTTTAAAAATAAAAAGAATAGAATAAGTTAATGCGTGAATTAAGAAATAAGAATTGGAACTAATTAATATATTTTATTCTCTTGTTAGATGTAAAATAATTTCTCTTTTCAACAATAAACAACAATAACAACAATAACAACAATAACAACAATAATAAAACATAAAATCACCGCCTAACCTCTTTACACTTGTCACTCGTTATGTCTCGTGGCACCACTACACGAGTGTAACCATGTCACAGACACAGGATCTCTGTGTGAGAATCGCTACATCAATATGGCGGAAAGCAGTCCCCCCCGCACGCTTGAGTTACCATCCCCTCTCGCCTAAACTAGGACTTTAGACTCGGTCCCTCTATTCCTTAGTCCGTGGACTTAGCAGAGGATCGATTGTGTATCATGTTACTTGGGTGAAATTATAAAAGTGAGTAAGTTATGTGATACACAATCGACTCCCTGATTAACCAAATAATGTCAATTTAAATACAAATTAAGTGTTCTCGTTTCATGTATAGGTTATGTTAGGACGTGTTTTACTCTCTCACACAACTAATAAGCTATATTAGTATACACCAACACAAACTCACAGGCTCAAAAATGGCGGCCATGCGAGGACCTTACCCAGTCCGTTCCTTCATCTACAGACTTTGGCTCGGACATACTTCTGTATGATCCATCGTTTATAGAAACCATAGACATAGTAAGTATAGACTGAGCATCCTTTGTATAAGCGGTAATGCATACGATGAGAGAGAGAAAAGATATTAAGATGAGTTTCTCTCTCTTTTCAATGCCGGAGAGTGGGGAGCACTTCTCCTCATCGGCACTCCCACTCTTCGGCATTGAAAAGAGAGAGAAACTCATCTTAATATCTTTTCTCTCTCTCATCGTATGCATCACCGCTTATACAAAGGATGCTCAGGCCGGTATTCATAGTCGGATCTTATATTTAAGATCGTCTTAAGTTTATCTTTAGATGCTGTACGAATCAGTTCATTGGCTACGAAGTATCTGAACATGAACTTAAGACGGTCTTAATTATAAGATCTGACTATGAATACCAGCCTCAGTCTATACTTACTATGTCTATGATAGAAACTCTCAAGTAAGAATCTGGACATCACAGAGTCACACCTGATTGGTCGAGTCCTATTGAGATCGAAAATGGCGGAATTGAGGTTTATCAATCAAGGGACTCTATTTATGCAACAAGTCATGTTCGTGTCACTCACATATTCGCACTAATGAAGAAAGTTAGGTTAGATTATATATACTCTTCATATGCAATGACTCTACTATTGCCAAACAGACGCCATTTTCGATCCACGATGTCCAGACCATAGATATATTACATATAGATAGAGCTTTGTACCATTTTTGCTATAGTGCAACACGTGCCAAGATAAATGACGGATTTTCCTCCTTCGCGCATGCGCATTCGTATATTTATCTCGGCGGACGCGCATCGAATACAGCACTTTTACATAAAATTAGATATCCTTGGCTGTCATGGATAAACAGAAGATAAATGCGTTGCACATGCGCGAGGGAGGAAAAGATTACTTGAGAGTCTCTAACCTCTAATCTTTCATTACACATCTTCTCATATACAAGTATTATAGTTAATAACGCAGGATTCAATATAATAGTAGAGATCCTATAATCAGAGTTTCGACATACGAGACCAGAAATGGTAGAGATAGAAAGAGATAACAATATTTTTTTTCTTCTTCCTGCATAAACGCATGCGTATAATACACGTTTATGTGAGGTGAGATTAAGTTCTTATTGCACTATAGTTCAGAAGTGCAGCAAAAACCTTAAATCATATATATATGGATTGCGCATATTCCCACTTTTCTGCGTTTTTTCAGTGAAGCCATATTAACAGAAAGAGAGAGAGATTGTTCGATCGTGCGTGTGACAAAGAAGAAAGAGTTAGTACTTGCCTGCGTTGCATATACTCTGTTCGAAGTAACTCTATTATAACCTTTCCACAGTGTAATAGAAGTTAGTACTAATGGGATATATTTCGTCATACATATATGTATACAGGGTGGACCATTTTAATCCATTGAGTCGAATATTTCGAAAACCAAGCTCGGGAGAGAAAAATTTTTCAGACAAAAGTTGTTTGGTTTCGAGGGGACCATAAGATGGTACCATTGGTTTGACCTTGAAGAATTATTTGAAAGTCACATGAAAGTCACCTCAATTTTTTTAAATGGCATTCCCTATTTTTTATTGCATATTCTTGTAGCTTATCTCGAGACCTTTCCAAAACACTATAAATAAATGTTTTTTCGTTAAATATTTTCCGAGTTATAAGGCTTGAAATAATTTCTTAATTTTACATAAACTATAAAATATCTCGTAAAATATTCACTTTTTGATGACCTTACCTCAATACTTTTATGCACAGAATAATGAGAGGAATCAATTGGTGTAAAGAATACACATAGTTGTTTTTAAGAAAAAATGTGCAATTTGTAATTAACAATTACATATATTTTCTTAAAAACAACTATGTGTTTTCTTTACACCAATTGATTCCTCTCATTATTCTGTGCATAAAAGTATTGAGGTAAGGTCATCGAAAAGTGAATATTTTACGAGATATTTTATAGTTTATGTAAAATTAAGAAATTATTTCAAGCCTTATAACTCGAAAAATATTTAACGAAAAAACATTTATTTATAGTGTTTTGGAAAGGTCTCGAGATAAGCTACAAGAATATGTAATAAAAAATAGGGGATGCCATTTAAAAAAATTGAGGTGACTTTCATGTGACTTTCAAATAATTCTTCAAGGTCAAACCAATGGTACCATCTTATGGTCCCCTCGAAACCAAACAACTTTTGTCTGAAAAATTTTTCTCTCCCGGGCTTGGTTTTCGAAATATTCGACTGGATGGATTAAAATGGTCCACCCTGTATATATATATATATATATATATATATATAAAGGGTGTCTCAGAATCACAGGCCAATACTGATAAGGTAGGTAAAGGATTATTTTCGATTATTTGTCTAAAATTATTCAAAGAAAGAATGTTCTAACAGGCTTAGGGGGATTGGAATATTGTCGTACTTATAATACGCGTGACGCTCCTGAGATGAAGCGTCACGCGCCGCGAGAGGGGGACAGTAGGCGTCGACCGACGGAATCGGCCTGAAATGTGCAACTAAATGACAGCTCTGGGCTAGGATGTAACTATACTTAACTATTCTCGATGTAACTATACTTAATTATTCAAAAATTAATTTATTTGATTAGTTTATTTGAGTAAATAAATTCAAAAAATCAATTTAATTAAAATTATGAAACATTCAAATAATAATTTGCAGATTATTGACAAAATGCAACGAACAAAATTTACGGATTCTGACAAGAATCATTTATTAAATATAATTTTTTTATAGTCTCATAATAGAAAACAACAAACTTATAATATCTAATGTACAAAAAAAGACATAGACGAATGTAACAATTGAGTACAATAAGAATAGGACAAATATTAAGTCTGAAAAAAGTTTACGTTTTTGTTGGGACAACGTAAAAAGATGTGTAACAAAAGATTAGAGGTTAGGGCGATTATATCGCCAGAAATACAGTTGATCATACTGAATTTCCATTTTATTATGTTGGCAATCCTTTAATCAACGATTAAGGCTGCCTCCCCATGTGGCGTAACTTGCGTAAGCGTAACCTGCGTATTATAGTAATTTACCAGAAGTTACGCCATTCTGAAAGTCGGCATTCACATGGCGCGTATTTCGTTAAATTTGCGTAAAGCGTAACCAATGACTTTATAAAGCTAACCAATAACAGATCAGGCCTTCTGTTGTAGAATAGAACGGAAATACTAAACAGATTCTTGATTGGTTATTATTATTTAGGCGTATTGTGATATACGCGCCATGTGAATGGGGATCGAATATTTTGCGTGCAAAAGTGTATGGAAATATAATGTATGTAGTCATATGTACGGTGAGGTTAGAATTTCAATAAATAAAAGTGTCACTGGCAATATTTACTGTCGGATAAAAAGAATTCAATTACTGATAATCGAGTAAATACATAATTAGTTTTTGATAGTATTAATTTATTTAATATTTAGTATTATTACGTTTGCTTCTAATTGCTCCAATCAATAGTTCATCCAAATTTCTTTTTCTGTCAACAATCGTTGGATTCTTCTCGACTGTACAATAATTATATTATTTAATTTATTTAATAAAACAAAATGAACATAAAGAGTCACATATAATAATCATACGTATTGTCACGACATAGTTTTCGTCAACATTGATATGGTCTACTTCTTCAAATAATGTTTGAAGCAATCGTGATCAACAAAGTTTGTGTCGAAACTGAAAAGCCACCCGCAGTATCCACATTTGTGCTGTATTAAAAAAGGAAATACGTAAATTTATATATATAAGCCGTAAAACTGCTGCTAAAACTAGTCAAATAAGATAATATCATAAATTATCGATAACCTTAAAATGCATACTGTAACTTTGATTGTAATGTTACGTATTGTCTAGCGTAAAATGCGTAATTAAGCTTAGTAAGTTAACAGAATTTCCGAGGCAGCCTAAGGATACCGTCATATGCGGTGTAACTTTCAAGTATGCATAATTTGTGTAGTCTAATAATTAATTTAGTAATTCAACAGAATTTCCGTCATTTTATGTCAGATTTCATATGGTGTGTATTTTTCAAGATGCGTAATTTGTGAAAACCAATCGCAAACCAGTGTAAAACAGAAAGTTAACATCAAGAAACGCGGTAGCGTCTCCGGCCATGTTCAAAATTTTGGACGCTACAAGTCTCTCATCCAGAACTATTAAAGTCGATTTTTTGGGGGTACAGAACTATTAAAATATAAAAAATTTTGAAATGCATGTAGCATATTCTGAAAGGTGGCATCGCCACGAGTAAGTTAAGCCAAAAAAAAAAAAATCGGTCAAGCCGTTCTGGATATACAAACGGTCAAAAATTGATGTTTTTCATGAAAAATTTTCTTCTTCTCTGTCAGCAGTCATATGTACACTTCTCTTCTCTCTTACCTTTCACTCACACCTCCCCCAACTTCCACTCACCCTCCCCTCCCCTCATCCCCCTTTCTCACCACGCCCCCCTTCCTCCCCTCCCCTCCCCCTCTCTATTTTTTCATTTTTTCGCTCTATCTCACACTTTTTCATCATCTTTTACCCCCTCTCACTCTCTCACACCCTCTCTGGTGTATTTACCATTTATTAAAAATTTTCAAAAACCACCCCTTGAGGGTGAAATTTAATATCTCAAAAACGGTACATTGCAAAAATACGGTACCTGTGTCGTTAATTAACATTTCTTATGGGGTTAATTTACTGTTCAATAAAAATTTTCAAAAACCACCCCTTGGGGGTAAAATTTAATATTTTGGAAACGGTGCATTGCAAAAATATGAGACATGTGCCGTTAATTAAGGTTTCTTATGGGGTCAATTTACCATTTATTAAAAATTTTCAAATACGCTAATGTAATAATAAAATTTAATTGAATTTACCGCTTAATCTCTCGTTTTAATGTAAATATTTAATAAAATATTCCATTTACTTACTATTTGTATAATAATTTATATAATAATAAAATTTATGTTAATTGAATTTATCGCTTAATCTTTCGTTCTAATGTAGATATTTAATAAAATATTCAATTTACTTACTAAGTAAAATTTATAACATTGTCCTTTAACTTCAAAAAATTCTAAGTTTTTAAATAAACCTAATAAACAAAATTGAAAGTGATAATAAATATTTTCTCAATTTTTGATCTCTCTATACTAAACGATAAGAAATTAATCTTAAACCATCTTATCCAAATAAAATTCTAAATAAATTAGGTCTAATGATTATTAATATTATAGATATAATCTTCAATATATAATCTTAAATAAAATATTAATATAAATACTAAAACTGTTAAAAATATATAATACCATGAATATTGATATTTCATTAAGTATTTTTCATTTTATTAAGTTCAGTATTTCATTAAGTATTTTATTAAGTTTTTCATTAAATATTTTCCGAATTATAAAGCTCCAAATTTGCAGTACTTTGATATAAAATACAAAATATTTCGTAAAATATTTAGTTTTCGGTAGGTCTTACCCTAATACTTTTATGCACAAAATAATAAGACAAAACTATTGGTGCAAAGAATATAGTTATCCTTAAAGAAAAATACGCAATTGCATATTGCAAATAGCATAACTTTTTTAAAACTTTGCGTTTTTTTTTGCACCAATTGATTCATATATCTGTACTTTAAAAAGTAGGTGATATCTCAAAAAATCATAAATGAAAAGGTCAAGCCATGTTCAAAAATAGACCCTCAAGATTTTGAATTTTTACAAATTTAAATGATTATCTAATAATATATCACCATGAAAAGTAACTGATATATTATACAAGGTGCCAGTTCAAAGTGAACATACATAAAGTGTATATTATCTAAATAAATTAATAAAATAAATAATATAATAAATTTAATAATATATTATTCGAAATTTTACTACAGAAAGGTTGGAGATTTTTAATCTAAACCATTTTCATAACTTTTTCATTTTAATTATTTATTCCATCCATCGAAAGTTTTTTGAGAGCAGGCCGCCATGTTCTTTTTCCGAGTCATTAACAAATTAGTACTCTGGAATTACAAGCAACTATTTTTCATTGTCCAGGCTTGTATAAATTTCAAATCAAACTTCAATAAACGACTTTTATATTTTGTGCACTAAGAATAACATATCACTTATGTACTTTCACTTAGAGTCAAATTTTAATCAATTTTACTTATATACACCTTATGTATGTATGTTCATTTTGAATTTGCACCTTGAATAACATATCAGTTATTTTTCGTGGTAATATATTATTAAATTTATTATATTATTTATTTTATTAATTTATTTAGATAATATACACTTTATGTATGTTCACTTTGAACTGGCACCTTGTATAATATATCAGTTACTTTTCATGGTGATATATTATTAGATAATCATTTAAATTACATTATATAGAAATTCTCTAATTGGTTGTATTATATATTTACGCAAGAAATGATAACATTATGCAAAATTGTTTGTCGGGTTTCACATGGGGCGTATTTCGCATAAATAGTAGAACCAATTAGAGATCAACATTTCTGTTGTAATGTTAACTTTTTTCTACACTGATTTGCGATTGGTTCTCACAAATTACGCGTCTTGAAAAATACGCGCCATGTGAAACCTGACAAACAAAATGACGGAAATTCTGTTAAATTACTAGATTAATTACTAGACTACGCAAGTTACGCCACATGTGACGGCACCATGGAGGTAAAGGAGGTAGCATCATAGACTTATACAATAGACTGCACAGACGGTTGAAAACCGTGTAGCCAACATCTCAGGAGTGGGGGTAGGGGTCTGGGGAGAGCAACATCTCTAGGGGTCTGGGGAGAGCATCTCTAACATCGTGCTGTCTCTTTTTCTTCAGGAGAGGCAAGATACGCGAGTGGGGATGAGGAAAAAGAGACAGCACGATGTTAGAAAGAGATGCTCTCCCCAGACCCCTACCCCCACTCCTGAGATGTTGGCTACACGGTTTTCAACCGTCTGTGCAGTCTATTGTATAAGTCTATGGGTAGCATCAGGGTTGGGTCATTCGACCATTTTCTAGAGTTTTTTACAGTATTTTACTATTAAAAAATTACCCTAGAAAATGGTCAAATAACCCAATTCTGATCGCGACTCCCGATTAGGGTTGGGTTATTCGACCATTTTCTAGGGTTTTTAGTAGTAAAATACTGTAAAATACTGTAAAAAATCCTAGAAAATGGTCGAATGACCCAACCCTGGGTAGCATAAGACTGTGGGTGAAGCACTGGTGAAGAGGGGGATTCGGTTGTCGGCCATGTTTTGACCAGTCACTCGTGCTGCCATCTATCGACACTTAGACGTATTATCGACTTATTTATGTCAACGCAAAAAGAAATCCTTTCTTACGTTATGATGAAAACTCTTTCTTACATTATGGATTTTTGTGTGTGTTGACATAAGTTTATTTTTAAGTTAACATACCGTGTTACAAACATTTTTCTGCGGAGGCTCTTATTTGGGTAATAATCGAAATAATGTTACTGTTGTCCTGTAGATAGCAGTACGAGTGGCCCATCTAAACATGGCCGACCAAATACCCCTTCCCACCAGTGCTTCACCACCGCACCATCAAACTGACCTTAATGCTCCCTCCTTTACCTCCGTGAATGGCCCTGAGTAAATTGGAGTTTGGTCGAAGTGGCGCTAACCTTAACATGTTGCTTGACATCACTAGATTATTGCATGATGGCACGACTTGTCATTGATACTCATTGGTACATAACAATTGAGGCTACTTCATATAGGTGAAAACTCTTGAAAGAAAATTCCTTGTTAAAGAAAAGATTTTTTCTTGCTAAACATATTTTTGTAAGTTATTTTTAATTCGATTTTATATTTACTTAAAGTCTATTAATATTTATATATTTTATATTTATTGTGAAGTATTTGATTTTTCAACTTTTTTGATGATCTAAATCATTCTCATAATTAATGCGTACTATAGTATAAATTGTAACTAAAATTATTTTTTTAAAATAAATAATGATAGTATTAAAATAATTGATGATAGTAGAATACTATGTATATGTATACAAGAAATGATAACTTTCAAAAGTTTATATTTATTTTTCTAGAAAACAAAAATTTGTGTAAGGACTCCTTACTAAGGAGAGTTTTCTGTTGAATTAGAAAATAATTTTTTTACGTTCAATCTAATAAAACGTAAAAAAATTATTTTAAACCTCTCCTCTTCCGTAACTATAACCGTAAAAAACCGGATTAACCGTTAATTTTTATAGTTTCGGTTTTCTTTGCAGTTCAAAAAACCGAAATTGAAACGGAAACAATTATTCGATATTTTATTAAACCATAACCGGAACTGAACTGAAATATCTTTTCGGTCCGGGTCCCTGTTTCATACCACCTAGAGCTTCCCATCATGGTGGATTGTGTGCTGCAATCAAAGCTATTAAGCAATATCTCATACAAAAGACGCTTATTTGAAATATGAAGAATTACAAACTCTTCTTTTGTTCAAATTGAAATAATTTTAAACTCTCGATCACTTATGCCTATTTCATCTAATCCTAAAGACTTTATTTCATTAATACTGAATATTTTCTAATAGGAAGTCCTCTTACATCTTATCCTAATCAAACTTGACTCCTAACCAAACATCTTATTTTAACCAAACTTGAATAAACTACAAATAAATCGCCTATTATGATAATAATATGTAGAGCAACAACAGCATACGACAGCACTTTTGGCATTGGTGCGACGTTTTGGTTGCGAGAATTTGCACCAATGTCAGCAGCGAGATAAATGGTAATCGCAAAATGCTTTTATGCTAAACAAAAATCATCCTGAAGGAAGATAATATGCTTGTGCTGGTTAAGGAAAGAAATACATCCATACAAGAAATCCATACAAGAAATCCATACAAGAAATACATCCCAGTGAAGATGGGAATAAATTAAGTTGTTACCGTGTGTACAAGCAAGGAACGTATAAACGATCTATAACACTATGTTTATTTCCATTTGAAGTCAAGGATTAATTATTATGTTTATAAGTTTTCAATTTTTTCCACTTATTATATGTATTATTCTTATGCGACTTACATTATTTATGAAACTTTTCTTCAGGATATACTTTTACTGTAATCATGGAGACTAGAGATAAGAAGGCTCATCTTATATGAACAGATGTATCAGATTATGGATGCAAACATGGTCAAAAATGTTGTCCGAAGTTTTAGTACAGACTTCACTTCCTGTCTGTCACTTCCGTTCCATGACTGTTCTTCACGTACAATATGGTGTAAGTGGTGTGTGTGTGTGTGTGTGTGTGTGTGTGTGTGTGTGTGTGTATTACGCATAACAAATTTCATCCTGATTGGAGAGTTTATCGATCGTAGCCGGTGTACATATTTTAAACTACCATTTTAACCAAGTTTTGACGCCATGTTTTAAACCAGAGCTGTCATTAGGTTTGTTCTTTCCAGCTGAACTTTCTGTACTAGTTCATAAAGTGTACACTGAGGCGTTCTTTTTAGCAGAAGTGACGTAGCAGAGATGACTGTTCTTTTCAATAGTGCAACAGAACTGAGTACAGCAGTTCACTGAACTGCCTGCCCCAGGTCTTGAGTTAGTGCAGCGGTACAGTTCAATATGGCAGCTTAGGCAAAACGAGAATAACAGTACAACTTAACCTAAAATTAAAAACATTAAAAATTAAAAACAGTACAACTTAACCTAAAATTAAAAATTATATTATCTTTATATTTACTTTTTTAAGTTATGTTAATACTTAAGATTTTTTACTCTATATTCGTCTTTTACTATTATTTTTGCGCATATAAAAATATTATTGATCAGTATTTTTACAAGCAGCTTAGTAATAACGGAACGATCATTGGTTTGTTCTTTCCAAACTTGATTGAATGACGTTATATCGTCAGTACTTACAGTGAATATCGAAACGCACCCTGAGTACAGCAGTTCACTGAACTGCCTGCCCCAGGTCTTGAGTTAGTGCAACGGTACAGTTCAATATGGCAGCTTAGGCAAAACGAGAATAACAGTACAACTTAACCTAAAATTAAAAACATTAAAAATTAAAAACAGTACAACTTAACCTAAAATTACTTTATATTTACACGCACTTAAGATTTTTTACACACACACACAATTGGTAGTAATATAATAGAAGTATAAAATACTGTGATAAATAATATTTTTTATATACGCAATAACAATAGCGACAGACAAACATATAGTAAAAAATTTTAAGTACTAACATAACATATATATACGGGTGTCCCAGACTTTGCGCACCATAGGTAAATGGTAAGATCATTTCGAGACGAAAATTCTAATACCAAAATATCGAGGGTGCTACAGTTTTTAAATGAGAAGGGTTTATAGTTGACTAATCAAGTCGTCCGAAATTCGCGCGCTCAGGCATGGCACACTGTACAGTAGTGAAGGTGTTTTCAAGCCCCAATTCTATTCTCGAAATTGATAATTTTGCATACGTTGTTGTTATAATTGTTTCTTATTTTATTGTATTTTATTGTATTTATGTTATAATTATGATAATTAATTAATAGTAAAATATGTCAGTATTGACTTTGGAATACGAACTGTCAAAGCTGTAACATGAAGTGTATCGTAAATAAGTGACAATTTCACATGACAAAATGTAATAAAATTAATATCAATGAATAATTTTTTATTTACGGCTGCTACGACTATAAAATTCTCATTTGTAAAATGATCTCTTAAAAAATTTATGTAAATATTCCCTATTAGTCTTATAAACATCAAAAGGACCAATCTAAAATTTAATATTAATAAATAATAATTCATTGATATTAATTTTACATTTTTGTCATGTGAAATTGTCACTTATTTGCGATACACTTCATGTGACAGCTTTGACAGTTCGATGCGTATGTACAATAGTGATATTAAATTTCAGATTGGTCCTTTTGAAATGCTTATAAGGCTAACAGGGAATATTTACATAAATTTTTTAAGAGATCATTTTACAAATGAGAACTTTATAGCCGTAGCAGCCGTAAATAAAAAATTATTCATTGATATTAATTTTATACATTTTGTCATGTGAAATTGTCACTTATTTGCGATACACTTCATGTGACAGCTTTGACAGTTCGTGTTCCAAAGTCAAAACTGACATATTTTACTATTAATTAATTATCATAATTATAACATGAATTATCATAATTATAACATAAATACAATAAAATACAATAAAATAAGAAACAATTATAACAACAACGTATGCAAAATTATCAATTTCGAGAATAGAATTGGGGCTTGAAAACACCTTCACTACTGTACAGTGTGCCATGCCTGAGCGCGCGAATTTCGGACGACTTGATTAGTCAACTATAAACCCTTCTCATTTAAAAACTATAGCACCCTCGATATTTTGGTATTAGAATTTTTGTCTCGAAATGATCTTCAGGAATCTCACCATTTACCTATGGGGGCAAGTCAGGGACACCTGCGTTATATCACTGCGCATGCTCAGACAGTCTGTAATATATGATATATAGAAAGTTTTTTTAGCTTTTTGAATTTATATTTTTAATTTATATTAATTATATTAGACCTTTAGTCGTATAAAAAAAATTTTTCGACATGGAGAAAATAAGTGTTGCATATATTACAAGAGATGCAGCTGGAAATATTTTAATTGATAAAGATGGAAATATTACTTGTAAATTGGAAGGTATTAAAATTATGTATCTAAATATATCAATAAACATTATCTATGCAAATAGCTATTTAAGAAATAAATTTCAATATATAAATATTTATTTAATAAGAAAATAAAGATGATAAGTATAATATAATAATCTTATTATAATATTCTTGCAGAAGGTGTAATATTTAAATTAAAATATCAAGATATTGATTTTAGTTGCAATACAGTGCATTGCACTGTCGATGATCAATTAGTATTTATTAAATTACACCAAGATATATAACAAAATGTACAAAGAAATACAAACAATGAAATAGAAATAATATTGATGAAAAAAAAATTTGGAATCATGTGTCGCGTCATGTTGATTTCTGCACTGTAATGTTCTTTTCGTTTCTATCTACATTTCTGCATCTATGCAATTTTTACTGTACTCGTCAGTTCTAGTTCAGAACTAGTGCAGAACTAGTGCAGCTGAAAAGAACAAACCTATTTAGTTGCACATTTCAGGCATATATGTAATACTAATATATTGCTAGAAGAGTGCCGACCTCAGGGACAAACATTACGGTACAGACGTATAATAGTCTCTCTCTCGCGAACGCTTCAGCTGCTTTGTGCGCATGCGTTTACATTTTTCACTTAACCTACATTCGTGATCTGTGCGATGGTGCGAATTTGTTTTTTGTGTGAGAAAAAGGCAACAAAGGATAGAAATTTTGCGATCCACAAGTAAATATCTTACACGTAAAATGTGTATTTATGAAACGTTATATTTATTATAAAACGTTATATTTGTTTTTTCTAATTCAACTTATTTGCATAGCATTATTACATTAGATTTACTGTAACACATGGTTGGATTATCAAGCATTTAACAGCATGATGGAATAAATAATAATTATTTGTAGATTTCCAAAAATGATGAGCATTCGGGCACAGTGGTTGCATGCTGCAAGTTATCAGACAAGGACAATGTGACACATGTATACATTTGCTCTGATCACTTTGTACCGAGTGATTATAAAAATAACATAGGACTGTGTTGCTGAAAGTGGTTATTGAAATCAGAAGCAGTGCTTTCTATTAATGTTCCAAATCCTCCAGCTGCCGAACTGCAATTTCAGTCAACATCTGCGAATATAACTGATGAGACACGTAAGTTTGAAACATAAAATTTTTTTATTGAAGGTGGTAAATACTGATAAGAGAATTGTTACAGCTTTGGTTCAACGTTATTCATATTGTTTTATAGGATCAGTGCCTTCTATTGATATTCCTCCAGCTTCCACAGTTATTTCTAATGTAGGAGAACTGCAGAGCTTTCATTAACATCCGAGAATGTGATGGATGAGACACGTAAGTTTGAAACATAAAATTTTTTTATTGAAAGTAGTAAATACTGATAAGAGAATTGTTACAGCTTTGGTTCAACGTTATTCATATTGTTTTATAGGATCAGTGCCTTCTATTGATATTCCTCCAGCTTCCACAGTTATTTCTAATGTAGGAGAACTGGAGCTTTCATTAACATCCGAGAATGTGATGGATGAGACACGTAAGTTTGAAACATAAAATTTTTTTATTGAAGGTAGTAAATACTGAAGGGAGTTGTTACAACTTTAGTTGAACGTAATCCATGTTGATTTATTAATAACAGGTCACGATGAACAACTGCATACTCCTCCAAAGAAACGGAGATTTGCAGAGCCTCGGTTCGTATCCGAAATTGTGAGTTCCGATTTCTCAACACCGAAAAGGGCTCAAAGAGTCATTGCTATGGTGAACAAAACCTATAATAAGAAATGTAACTTGATCCACAATCTGCAGAAAAAAAGTTGGAAGTTGTGTAAACGTATTAGCACTTTAGAAGGAATGTTAACAGTTTTGCGTAAAGAAGCATTAATATCAGAGGAAGGTGGTGACACTTTAATGGTATAGTATCTATTGAAATAACGACAAAGGTTGAACCAGTTTGCTCGTATTGCCAATGAAGGTTTGACCAATGAACTAACTTTTATGTCTGATAACTCATTTTCTTCCTAAGGTAATAATGTAAATAAAAAAAGCACGCCAAGTCATATACAAGTATGCTAATAGGATTCCGAAATGATTGTAGAGGACCCTATATTGCACCATCTGCAGATGTTTGCGCGATTTGTCGCACGTGCGAAAAGATTATCCGAGAAAATTCTAATGGTTTAATAAAAAAGAATATTAAACGTGACCTACTTAATAAAATTTTTAATCGCATTGGTATTCCATTTTCGAATGATGTAATGGATAATCATATATTATCTCAAGACATGTTAGATAATCATCGCAGTCAGTTGTGCAAAAATATAATTATATCTTAATATTCGATTATTTTACGAAGCCCATACAATATCTGAAAAAGAAGTTTATCTTCGAAATAAATACACAAAATTAATATTATTTAATCATGACTGATAATTGTGTAATACAACTGACTAATTGCGTAAAGATATAACATTATATATATGTAACTGATTAAAAGAAATTGATGTGGATATGAGCGCAATCTTTATTTTATCCTGCATTTCATAAATTCAAAAAACCCAAATAAAATGTACCAAAAAATATCATAAATGAAAAGGTCAAGCCATGTTCAAAAATAGAAAACCCTCAAGAATTTGAATTTTTACAAATTTAAATGATTATTTAATAATATATTACCATGAAAAGTAACTGATATATTATACCAGGTGCCAAAAAATAACTGATATGTTATTCAAGGTGCAAATTCAAAATGAACATACATACATAAGGTGTATATAAGTAAAATTGATTAAAATTTGACTCTAAGTGAAAGTACATAAGTGATATGTTATTCTTAGTGCACAAAATATAAAAGTCGTTTATTGAAGTTTGATTTGAAATTTATACAAACCTGGACAATGAAAAATAGTTGCTTGTAATTCCAGAGTACTAATTTGTTAATTACTCGGAAAAAGAACATGGCGGCCTGCTCTCAAAAAACTTCGATGCGTTTCTCAGTATCCACTTAAGAATAATAATACTTACATTCCGATTCATCCGACACAACTTGTCTCTGACTATTCAATAAGTTAGTAGTACTGTTAAATATCAATCACATATGTCACCCTGCCCAGAGAGAGAGAAAGAGAGATAATGCAAATATTTAAATTAATCATTATCAAAACACTGTTAAATTTTATATATGCACTTTAAGAAGCATGTCACTTACTTTTCAGAGTCAAATTGTGGTAAATTTTGTATCTATATTTTAACGATATTTATTTCGCACTTGTATCTTGAATAATTAATATCTGATTTTTTATAGTTGTATGTTACGTCAGATAATCACTAATCTTTTTAAGCGTGTAGCTTCTTTGTACTTGACATGAGAACTTTTTTACTTATGAATTTTGGGTTTATTTAATATTTACCCGTTTCAAACAATACAACACTTTTTGATCGATAAATTACTCGCTGAAAATATGGCATAACAAATTCAAAATCGGAAATTGATACGAAAATTCGAAATTTTACTACAGAAATGTTGGAGATTTTTAATCTAAACCATTTTCATAACTTTTTCATTTTAATTATTTATTCCATCCATCGAAAGTTTTTTGAGAGCAGGCCGCCATGTTCTTTTTCCGAGTAATTAACAAATTAGTACTCTGGAATTACAAGCAACTATTTTTCATTGTCCAGGTTTGTATAAATTTCAAATCAAACTTCAATAAACGACTTTTATATTTTGTGCACTAAGAATAACATATCACTTATGTACTTTCACTTAGAGTCAAATTTTAATCAATTTTACTTATATACACCTTATGTATGTATGTTCATTTTGAATTTGCACCTTGAATAACATATCAGTTATTTTTCGTGGTAATATGTTATTAAATTTATTATATTATTTATTTTATTAATTTATTTAAATAATATACACTTTATGTATGTTCACTTTGAATTGGCACCTGGTATAATATATCAGTTACTTTTCATGGTAATATATTATTAAATAATCATTTAAATTTGTAAAAATTCAAATTCTTGAGGGTTTTCTATTTTTGAACATGGCTTGACCTTTTCATTTATGATATTTTTTGGGATATCACCTACTTTTTAGAGTACAGATATATGAATCAATTGGTGCAAAAAAAACGCAAAGTTTAAAAAAAGTTATGCTATTTGCAATATGCAATTACGTATTTTTCTTTAAAGATAACTATAAATCTATCTCATAAAAAACCTTAATTAACGACACAGGTTCCGTATTTTTGCGATGCACCGTTTACAAGACATTAAATTTCACCTTCAAGGGGTGGTTTTTGAAAATTTTTAATAAATGATAAATTGACCCCATAAAAAACCTTAATTAACGGCACAAGTCTCATATTTTTGCAACGCAAAACACTGTTTCCGAGACATTAAATTTCACCCCCAAGAGGTGGTTTTTGAAAATTTTTTATGAATGGTAAATTAACCCCAGAAGAAACCTTAATTAATAACACAGGCCCCGTATTTTTGCGATGTACCGTTTTTGAGATATTAAATTTCACCATCAAGGGGTGGTTTTTGAAAATTTTTAATAAATGGTAAATACACCAGAAAGGGTGTGAAAGAGTGAGAGGGGGTGAAAGATGATGAAAAAGTGTAAGAAAAGCGAAAAAAATGAAAAAATAGAGAGGGGGAGGGGAGGGGAGGAAGGGGGGCGTGGTGAGAAAGGGAAATGAGGGGAGGGGAGGGTGAGTGGAAGTTGGGGGAGGTGTGAGTGAAAGGTAAGAGAGAAGAGAAGTACATACATGACTGCGGACAGAGAACAATTTTTCATGAAAAACATCACTTTTTGACTGTTTGTATATCCAGAACGGCTTGACCAATTTTTTTTTTTTTTGGCTTAACTTACTCGTGGCGATGCCACCTTTCAGAATATGCTACATGCACTTCAAAATTTTTTATATTTTAATAGTTCTGTACCCCAAAAAATCGATTCTAAACTTTCTGGATAAGAGACTAGTAGCGTCCAAAATTTTGAACATGGCCGGAGACGCTACCGCGTCTCCTGATTTCTTAATTTAATAATTTCACATGAAATTTGATCCGATCTAATATATACGTCTTTTATGTATTTATACTTATGTACCATCATTTTTCTTTTCTGAAAAAGATTACTGATGATGATTTATTTCATGAAGATTTGAAGAAATATTTACGAGATATTTTATGTCGAAATACGTCAGATTAAAGCATAAAATATTTTGTATTCCATTTTTGTCTATTTTACTCGTACAACTTTTTATGCTAAATATTTAGAAGAATCGATGTAAATTAAATCTTAGGATCGTTCCATTTAAAAAAGTAATAATGACTTGCTTGAACTATCAAAAACGCTTCTACCTAAAAGATAAACCTTCTCCACTTCCATATCTTATTCTCGAGATATTTTAAAACATCAATTAAAATGAAAAACCCTGCATCTATAATTTCAACCATTCTCTTCCAATATTATTCGTTAATTAACATTTATCCGACAAAGGTACGTTGCGAATAAACATTCGAACGCGACTAAGGCACTATAAACGTGAGTATTCTCGTCTGCACCATTTTTATCCCATTCCCCCACTCCTTGCTCTCTCGCCCTTTTGTCGCTGAGCTGAGAAATTTATGGTGATTAGGTTATGTCTTCTAAGCTGCTCGAACTTTGTAGCTCCGTTCATATTCTAAAATCATCTAAATACTATTATAATAAACAAAGAGTTCGAGCAGCTTAGCCATAACCTATTCACTGTAAACTTCTTAGCGTTCTTAGCTCAGCGGCAAAGGGGCAAGAGAGCAAGGAGTGAGGAAATGGGATAAAAATGGCGCAAACGAGAATACCTGTATCTTTAGTGCTCTAACGCGACCAGGTAATGTTTTCTCTGTTTCGTGTTCTTAGTCTCTCGCTCACACTCATTCAATAGACGCGCCTGCGCATAACGAGGCTTAACCAACTATGCCCATATTTGGAAATCGTGCGTCTCTTTTTTATGGGCCTCGATCCTCTCATTGGCCTAGTTTCCACCGAAGTCTTCAATCCGATTCTACTTCGGTGCAGAACAAATTATTATGCTGTTTCCACTGGAAGTGAAATAGGAGTAAAGAAGAAACGGGAGTGAAATGAGTTAATCTATCGTGTTTCCATCGACTCAAATTCGGTTCTACGCCAGATTAGGTGCTTCGGTGGAAACTAGGCCATTGTGAAGATACGGAACTAGCAATATAGGAGTATTACATATATGATTTCAGGTCGATTTCGTCGGTCGACGCCTACTGTCCCCCTCTCGCGGCGCGTAATACTTCATCTCAGGAGCGTCACGCGTAATATAAGTACGATATTGCAATCCTCCTAAGCCTGTTAAGAACATTCTTTTTTTGAATAATTTTAGATTAATAATTAAAAATCCTTTTGTTATTATTATTTTTAATAATAATATTCTATATTATTATTATTAATTATATCTAATAATAATAATTGTAGTATATTTCATTTAAAAGTTTTGTTAGTTCTTGTGCATTTATAATAAAATTATAATAATAATTCATTTATGGTAATTCTTTAGAATCACTACATCAGCACCAAATTCAATAAAATTTGGTCAATCGACGCGTTTTTGCACAATACTAAAGAATCTGGCAGATAAAAGTGTCGCTCTGCTCTAGGAAGCGAGATATTAATTGTTAAAGTTCGCGACTCGATAAATTAAGAAACCTGTCATATCGACGATGTACAGACTGTCTGAGCATGCGCAGCGACGAAACGCTCAGGTCAGCTGACCATGCCAATGTCATAAAGTGCGCGAAATTGAAAATGGATACAAGTTAAGTCAAAGGCGTGTGGGGGTCCAGGGGGCAAAGCCCCTTGGTCAGAGGTCCAGGGGGCGAAGCCCCCCCACTAATCACGAAACAACTTCTGTTACTTTGAAAAATTTGCCGTCGCGTACGATTTATCGCGGATATCTCTTGTCTTTAAATTACTGTGTATCGTTGAAATTGATACGTCATTCGATTGAAATGTACCGAATAGATCGGTGAGATTTCTACGCGAGGTAGGATGCTTCTACTCGCGAATCACCACACGTCCCCTCACCTTGCGTCAGGGGTCTGTGCTAATCTTTTCGGTTTCTATCATTTTTAGCATGGTGGAAAGAAACAAGGTGAGTTATTGCGCATAATGGCGGCAAAGAATTGGGGGATTTGCTTGTAACCAATCACGGGGGACCCATTTTATGCGCGCAAAATTCAAACGTTCACAGCTGATTAAAAAATCAAAACAGTATTGTAAATTAAAATAACAATAATATATTATAATTTAAGAAAACTCTCTGCACGAACACTATATATTTTTTTAAGAGGAACACTGTATACACTTTATATACGTTAATAAAGCATGTCATCAGCCATCAGCCATACTGAATTTTCATTAAATGGGCCCCCTATGATTGGCTGTCCGCTCCCCACTACCTTTAGACTACTGCGCAACCACGAGAATAACTCACCTTGTTTCTTTCCACCATGATTTTTAGTATATCGTAGACTCATCGATTTAGTAAGGCGAAGATTTATTTCACAAGTCATTCAAATTTTGTGCACTTCATTAGTAACAAGTTAATTAATATAAAATTTAAATGACTTGTTAAATAAATCTTAGCTTTACTAAATCGATGAGTCTACGATATACTAAAAATGATAGAAACCGAAAAGATTAGCACAGACCCCTGACGCAAGGTGAGGGGACGCATGGTGATTCGCGAGTAGAAGCGTCCTACCTCGCGTAGAAATCTCACCGATCTATTCGGTACATTTCAATCGAATGACGTATCAATTTCAACGATACACAGTAATTTAAAGACAAGAGATATCCGCGATAAATCGTACGCGACAACAAATTTTTCAAAGTAACAGAAGTCGTTTCGTGATTAGTGGGGGGGCTTCGCCCCCCCAACCAGGGGACTTCGCCCTCTGGACCAGGGGGCTTCGCCCCCTGGACCTTCGCCCCCTGGACCCCCACACGCCTTTGACTTAACTTGTATCCATTTTCAATTTCGCGCACTTTAGACGTTGGCATGGTCAGCTGACCTGTGTTACGTCGCTGCGCATAGTCAGTTGACCTGCGTTTCGTCGCCGCGCATGCTCAGACAGTCTGTACATCGTCGATATGACAGGTTTCTTAACCTATCGAGTCGCGAACTTTAATAATTAATATCTCGCTTCCCAGAGCAGAGCGACACTTTTATTTGCTAGATTCTTTAGTTTTGCGCAAAAACGCGTCGATTGACCAAATTTTATTGAATTTGGTGCTGATGTAGTGATTTTGAAGAATTACCGATTGAATAAAAAAAGATGTCCACTTTACAATATTGGATCCATATATTTAATAATAGTATATTGCTTATAAGAGTGCCGACCTCAGAGACAAACATTACGGTACAGACGTATAATAGTGGGTCTGTTCTTTTCAGCTGCACTGCTGAACTAGTGCAATAAGTTAGAATGAGACATATATATATTTTTTCACTCTAACTTATTGCACTAGTTCAGCAGTGCAGCTGAAAAAAACCACTGATATATATGATATGGATAGGGCACGCTGTACTTTAGATATAGCTTAGACTTGTGAGCAATAGAAGCTGGTAGATTTTGGTCCAAGATGGCGACGAGATAGCCGAAGTACCCGAATGCGCCTCGTATCTACCGAGTAGTAAGGAATTACCGCGATGGCACTTCTTTTCGTGGCACTTCGGTTGACTTCGGTGTCATTCGTTAGTCTTCGATAGAGCTGCCATCTTACGTAGACCAAATTCCACTAGCTTCAATTACTCACAAAAATTTCCCGCTATGCCCTATCCATATCATATATATCAGTGAAAAAAACAGACCCAGTCTTTCTCTCGCGAACGCTTCAGCTGCTTTGTGCGCATGCGTTTACATTTTTCACTTAACCTACATTCGTGATCTGTGCGATGGTGCGAATTTGTTTTTTGTGTGAGAAAAAGGCAACAAAGGATAGAAATTTTGCGATCCACAAGTAAATATCTTACACGTAAAATGTGTATTTATGAAACGTTATATTTATTATAAAACGTTATATTTGTTTTTTCTAATTCAACTTATTTGCATAGCATTATTACATTAGATTTACTGTAACACATGGTTGGATTATCAGCATTTAACAGCATGATGGAATAAATAATAATCATTTGTAGATTTCCAAAAATGGTGAGCATTCGGGCACAGTGGTTGCATGTCTGCAAATTATCAGACAAGGATAATGTGACACATGTATACATTTGCTCTGATCACTTTGTACCGAGTGATTATAAAAATAACATAGGACTGTGTTGCAGAAAGTGGTTAGTGAAATCAGAAGTAGTGCCTTCTATTAATAGTGCCTTCTATTAATCAGAAGTAGTGCCTTCTATTAAGAAAGTGGTTATTGAAATCAGAAGTAGTGCCTTCTATTAATGTTTTAAATCCTCCAGCTGCCCAACTGCAATTTCAGTCAACATCTGCGAATATAACTGATGAGACACATAAGTTTGAAACATAAAATTTTTTTATTGAAGGTGGTAAATACTGATAAAAGAATTGTTACAGCTTTGGTTCAACGTTATTCATATTGTTTTATAGGATCAGTGCCTTCTATTGATATTCCTCCACCTTCCACAGTTATTTCTAATGTAGGAGAACTGGAGCTTTATTAACATCCGAGAATGTGATGGATGAGACACGTAAGTTTGAAACATAAAATTTTTTTATTGAAAGTAGTAAATACTGATAAGAGAATTGTTACAGCTTTGGTTCAACGTTATTCATATTGTTTTATAGGATCAGTGCCTTCTATTGATATTCCTCCAGCTTCCACAGTTATTTCTAATGTAGGAGAACTGAAGCTTTCATTAACATCCGAGAATGTGATGGATGAGACATCTGCAAATGTTTGCGCGATTTGTCGTACGTGCGAAAAGATTATCCGAGAAAATTCTAATGGTTTAATAAAAAAGAATATTAAGCGTGACCTACTTAATAAAATTTTTAATCGCATTGGTATTCCATTTTCGAATGATGTGATGGATAATCATATATTATCTCAAGATGTGTTAGATAATCATCGCAGTCAGTTGTGCAAAAATATAATAGAATTATATCTTAATATTCGATTATTTTACGAAGCCCATACAATATCTGAAAAAGAAGTTTATCTTCGAAATAAATACACAAAATTAATATTATTTAATCATGACTGATAATTGTGTAATACAACTGACTAATTGCGTAAAGATATAACATTATATATACGTAACTGATTAAAAGAAATTGTTGTGGATATGAGCGCAATCTTTATTTTATCCTACATTTCAGAAATTCAAAAAACCCAAGTAAAATGTATTTCTTATAATTTCACATAAAATTTGATCCGATCTAATATGTACGTCTTTTATGTATTTATACTTATGTACCATCATTTCTCTTTTCTGAAAAAGATTACTGATGATGATTTATTTCATGAAGATTTGAAGAAATATTTACGAGATATTTTATGTCGAAATACATCAGATTAAAGCATAAAATATTTTGTATTCCATTTTTGTCTATTTTACTCGTACAACTTTTTATGCTAAATATTTAGAAGAATCGATGTAAATTAAATCTTAGGATCGTTTAAAAAAGTAATAATGACTTGCTTGAACTATCAAAAACGCTTCTATCTAAAAGATAAACCTTTTCCACTTCCATATCTTATTCTCGAGATATTTAAAACATTAATTAAAATGAAAAACCCTGCATCTATAGTTTCAACCATTCTCTTCCAATATTATTCGTTAATTAACATTTATCCGACAGAGGTACGTTGCGAATAAACATTCAAACGCGACCAGGTAATGTTTTCTCTGTTTCATGTTCTTAGTCTCTCGCTCACACTCATTCAATAGACGCGCCTGCGCATAACGAGGTTTAAACAACTATGCCCATATTTGGAAATCGTGCGTTTCTCTTTTATAGGCCTCGATCCTCTCATTGTGAAGATACGGAACTAGCAATATAGGAGTATTACATATATGATTGGATCAATGTGTTGAAAATCAATTTATAACCAAAATTAACATAATATTAGATTTACATTTACTTTTCAATATTAAGCCATCATGTTACTAACATTATGTCATACAACACTTTTTATTATATATACATATAATAAATAATAATAATAATTTTAGGTATGTACAGGGTGGTAACATAAAAGTGTTTAACCGAAAGATGGAGGTAGATTGAGTTAAAAGAAAAAGTATGTATTATTTTGTAAAATTTGCAATAATTATTCAGTAATTAATTCAAATGTCTGAGCAAAACTCAGTAGATAAATAAAATAAATGTAAAATAGCTTATTTGTTAAATTTCCTAATAATTATGGTGAGCATCATTTGATAGCGAGAGTGATACGGGACATGACCTCGTGACACCAGAAAAAAATTGTCACCCAGTAAACAGCGAGGGATACAAGATAAAAGTATTTTTAAAAAATATTAAAAGATTGTGTTGAAATACAAAAATAGAAAGAGGAAATATGATAAACGTTAAAAAAAATTTGACATTTTAAAACCCAGCAAAATAGAACCAAATTTTAAATATTTTTTATGATTTTGATGAGTTAAAATCTTGGTGGGCTTAATTTTTTTAAATGTTTCTTATATTTCCTTTTTCTATTTGGTGCAATTTTTTAATATACATATATAATACAACACTTTTTTTAAAATATTTTTAAAATTATAAAGTGTTAAACAATACTTATAACTCCTCTTTTTACGAAATTAACATTTGTGTTGTAAATATTTTTTTTTTCCTGGATATATTAAATTAATTTTGTATAATAGACTTTTTCAATATATAATAGTTTTTCATACACGCGTGCAATTGGCGACTTTATTTATCTCGTTTTAGAAAAGTTATACGTCATTATACGTACTGCATCTATACAGAGTGAGGAAAAAGTCGGACTGCTGATATCTTACAACTTTTGTATGTAAGATTTTTTCTCAAATATCTTAGTTTCGAGATATTATACAGATCCTATATTTTTGTATGTGCACGTACGTATAAATAAAAATTAATGGCATTATATAGTTATAACTATAATTATAACTATATACAGTTACAATTACACAACTATATAACATTTATAACTATATAACTGTATACAGTTATATAATCATATAACTAGAGTTATATAAATAGCGAATAATATTTTTTATTTTTTTCCAAGATTTCTTAAGATATCCAGCAGAATATTAAAAAATTTTATATCAAAAAATTTGTATATGTTTTTGTATGTATTTTTAAAAGAATTAGAATGCTTAGTGTAATAATTGATGACATACATATATGAAATACGTCAGACTATATACAGGGTGTTCTATTTTAATTACCCCTAAATATTTTTTTTATTTTTCTTACGATTGTTATTTTTTATTTTTGATTGTAGGAAAAAATACTTCAGACAAAAGTTGCATGGTTTGGAGGGGGACAAATAATGGTAAAATTAATTTTAGAAAAAATCAATTTTTCAAGATTCATATAAAGATTATTGCCATTAAAAAAATGGCATTATATGATTTTTTTTACATATGATTCCACTCATTAATCTGCATATTAAAGTAAAAGCATTAAAGTAAAGTATTAGGTAAGTAAAACACATTAAAATAAAGTAAAAGTATTAAGTACCTAATATCTCAGCAAATAATATTTTTAAAAAAGTTTTAAAAATTTTTGAAAAAGATACTTAAAAAATGTTAAATTTTAATGGGTCAAGTCTTCTTTTATTTATTAAAAACATTTATTTTAACACAAAATAAATTTAATAAACAATAAAAAATAAGTAAATATACGTATATAAACGTAAAATATAAACATAGTTGCTTTTTAAAGGAGATACGTTGTTGCAAATTGCACAATTTTTTTGAACAGCAACTATATGTTTTCTTTATACAAATTGATTCATCTCATTATTCTGTGCATAAAAGTATTAAACATATACTGGCCAAAAATGAATAAGTTAGAAATATTTTATGTCAAAATGTACCAGAAAGTAGTAAAGTTTGAAATATTTCATAAACTATTGATTTTCAACAACCCCCCCTCGAATATTTTTATATTAGCAGATTAATCGAAAGAAATCACGAGAGAAATCATATTATATAAAATCATATAATTCTATTTTAAAACATGACGATGGCCGTTATATAACCTTGAAAAATTTTTTCGAAAATTAATTTTACTATTATTTGTCCTCTTCAAGTCATGCAACTTTTGTCTAAAAGATTTTTTTCTATAATCAAACATTTAAAAAATTGAAGTAAATTAAAATGAAACACTCTGTATACATATATGAGATAATAGTTGATTACCAAATATTGACATATGGAAAGTTTGGAACACAGATAAGTTAAGCAAATAAGAAGTAATAAGAAGTAAATATGTATAGTCATATGTCTCATTATTATTTATATACAACTAGATCACTATTAATTGTTAGAAATTCTAATAACTATAAAATTAAATATAGAATATTAATATTATATTATATTTATTATTTATTTATGTAGATAACTAGGCATTGATAACTAAGATTTAGATTTGAGTCTTTTATATTTTAAGGTTTAATTGCGGTATTTTAATTGATACATATAATTTTATGCAATTTTTTTATCTATATGTTATGTTTTGTATCGATATAGCTGTGTATTTGATAACATTTAATGGCATCGCTTCCCAGACAAGAATAGATCAATCAAAAAGAATTGTGGTAGTTATTCATTATGTGATGATATATGTATCTAATTTATGAAATTGGCAATCGACTTACCGAATTTGTATACTTTTCATTTTTAATTACCGAATTACTTGTGTATTCTTATTTGTTTTAATTGATATGAAATATAATGGGAGATAAAAGAAATCAATCATTACTCACAATTCTTCGTGTAGGATATTCTGTATTTAATTACGGACAATTGTAATAAGAAAATAAATTTCTGGAAATTGATTTTTATTAATTAATTTTTGTTTAAATTGTTAAAAGATATATTAATCAAATACATATTAAAAATATATATTTGAATAAGATCTTCTAAAATATTTATACAAACGGGATGAGTCTCTCGGAATCTTTTATATCTCGTTTTTATTTTTAATGAAGTGAGATCTCACTTTCACAGAAGAATGGAAAAAACCAGATCAAGACAAACTATTAAATTTGTACAACTTGAAAGATGATATATTGCATAAGAATTCAGTTGCTGGCTGTAGAAGTAAAGAGAAAGAAATTAAGGAAACTTAAGACAATTCCAAAAAAGTCTCATCCCATAACTGATGATGCAACTTTGTCTCTCTCAAAAGACTCTTTATCATTAACCTTCGATTAATTTCGATCTATCCGAAATAACAAGATATCGCACGTAGACAGCGAAATCTCGCTGGTGGTAGGTCAATGGGTCGCCACCGATAATGCCTTTGTTCGATACGATTTGGTATAAAAGACTCGCATCGCTCCATAGACGGCATGCGGCGAACGGCATTAACAGCATCACAATGAGGTGCGCGATCGTTCTGCTGGCTCTGGTAGCTTTTGGAGCGACTCTACCCCAACAGCAGCAGCTGCAGCAGAAACAACAAGCTGGTAAGTAATCGCTATTTTATTTGAGTTATTTTTGTTCTCTCACTTTTTCTCTGTTTCTATATCTCTCTTCATTTCTCGATTAAAAGACCGTATAACGCAAGCATTTGAAAAAAAATTATTGCTTCTATCATTTTTATACCTTTCATATGATTTAGGCTGCGGTCCACTTAACGCTACAGATGCTTCAAAACGTTTCTTTTCTCCTTTCTTTCAATAAAGGAGAACACCTCACAGCATCAGTAGCATCTCACGTGGACTACTAAATTAGATTAGACTACTAAGAAACACGTTCGGACAACTATTAGCGCTACCGCGTCATTCTACCCTTGTTATATATTTAATGAGTGATAAATACTGCTATTCGCGACCTGAGGAAATTTATGCTGAATCGTATCTTCTGTCAAATCGTCATTAAAACATTTTCCTTGTTAAATAATTTTTATTTTAATAAATAATTAAACACATTTTCTAGTATGTGTTATAACAATATATCATACAAATATATTATTATAACATGTATATATATATATATATATATATGATTACACAATATATAATATATTAATAATAAAAAATTTAGTGTTTAATTATGGCATGTTGTCTGGAATGTGGAAACATCTAACTAATAATTAATATTACGAAATATTAATATTTAGAACTCAATTCGAAGAATGCAACTGAGTTAGAAATGTAATCATTTCTTTATCCTTCTTTAGCTGATCAAGACCTTCTGAAGAAGCAACAAGACATTATACTGTTGCTGCAACAGATTACCCAAGAAATTCCAAATGAGCAACTACAAATCCTTGGTACCACCTATGACATTCAAAGCAACTACCAACAATATGAAAATCCGATTCTTGTCAAGTACTATGTAGGTGCTGTACAGGCTGGTTTAGTTCAGCCAAAAGGCACCACTTATTCGAGCTCCATCAGTCAGCTTCGCAAAGAGGTTTCCCTGCTGCACAGAATCTTATTAGGAACTAAGAACTACCAGACATTCTTATCGACCGCCGCATGGGCTCGCGTCCACGTTAACGAAGGACAATTCGTCAAGGCTTTCATTGGAGCCGTTCTTCAGCATCCCGAGACGCAGGGTATCGTTCTGCCGCCTCTATATGAAATTATTCCTCAATACTATTTCGATGCTAGGATCATCCAAGAAGCCCAGAACATTGCTGCGCAAGGAATTCAGTCTAATCAAGTTGTAATTCCTGTTAACTATTCCGCCCAATTGTCCAACAGTGAGCAACAACTTTCCTACTTCACGCAAGATATAGGCCTTGCCAACTACTATGGCTATGTGAATCTTGCTGGATATTTGTTGCAGGTAAGTGTGCCTCATTTAATACAAATATATAATTACAAAACAATTTTTCATGTAAAAGAAATATATTAATTTGTTTCATTGAAATTTGTATTTCATATTAACATTTTTTAAATGTATTGACAGCAAACGCCTGCGCACAAGCAACAAGGCATTCAGAATCAGGAAAGTCAAATTGGTCAGGGATCTATTTACCATTATCTTCACCAACAACTGCTGGCTCATTACGAACTGAATCGTCTCTCAAACGGATTGGGCCCAATCCAAAACACTGATTACGTCAGCATACAAGCGCCATATCAACCGCATCTCCGTCATATAAACGGACTTGAATTCCCTGGACGTTCTCAGAATCTGCAGCTCCACAACAATCTTGTCCAGGTTGTCAAGAAAATTGAACAAAGATTGCTCGAAGCTATTGATTCTGGACATGTCATCACTCCACAAGGCACTTTCCTCTCTCTTTATCAGCCACAAGGTTTGAACATTCTTGGAGAACTCATCCAAGGAACCGGTAGAAGTGTTAACCCAAGGTTAATTTTCAACGAATCAATATCAGTATCTATACTAATATCGCTTATATTATAAATTAAATACTTAACAATAACGTTTCCACCGCAGATATTACGGCAGTCTTCAAGCCGTCGCACGTCAGCTTCTCGGCAATGCTCCCGAAGTGCAGAATATCTATGACTACACTCCTTCTGTTCTCGAATTGGGACAAGTCGCTGTTTCTGACCCAGCTTTCTATCAGCTCTATCAGAATGTTATTCAATTGTTCAAACAGTACCAGAACTCTTTGCCCGCATACCAGTACAATGACATTCTTTTGCCTGGCGTTAGCGTTCAGAACATTCAAATCAGCCCACTGGTAACTCTTTTCAACAATTACTATGTTGATCTCGATGCAGTTTCTCAGCAGCAAGTCAGCCAACAACAGCAAATCCAACAACAACAAGAGCAGCAGCAGCAGCAACATATCAAGGCACAAGTGAAGAGATTAGATCACAAACCATACGAATATCAAATCACTGTCCAGAGTGAGCAGAACGTTCCCGGTGCCGTTGTCCGCGTCTATATGGGACCGAAATATGACTACCATGGCAAACCCATCAGTATCTCTCAACACAGGCACCAATTCGTTGAACTCGACCAATTCCTAATTGATCGTATGTACTTGATTGCAAGTACCCACCACACACACACACACACACACACACACACAAGCGCGCGCACTAGTTTTTCCATTAAACAAATTATTTTTTTATTTTCATTTTATAGTTCAACAAGGACAGAATGTCATTGTTAGACAATCCCAACAGGCACCAGGTCAGAGCTACGATTACCCGTCTGTTCAAGAAATTAAGCAGAGTGTCAACAATGCTATTCATGCTCAAGAACCATATTATATTACCAAAGTAATTATTTTTTTCTATCTTATATAAATATTTTACAATGGCAATTATTTCTATGAGTGATGCAAGATTTAACATATTATTTTAATAATATTTTTTAGCCACACCAAATCCTTAGTTTCCCAGCTAGGCTAACTCTTCCCAAGGGTCAACAAGGTCAAGGATTCCCAGTTCAGCTGTTGGTTGTGATCTCTCAACCGGAACAACAAAACGTACCCTATGGACCAGTGGTCCCTGAACAATATCAAACCTACCAACAAGGCGAATATCAAGTAGTTGATACTGAGAACTACCAGCAGATCCAGCATCAAAATAGCAAAGTAGTCGGTATGAAACCAACTGTAGAGGTTATACCAGAAACTCTGCTCAGTGAGCAAGGGAATCAAGGTACGTATAATGTCGAAGTGATGAGGCTGCTTGTTTTTGAGCATAAAAAATAAGCAATTCTTCTTTACAGTTCTAAGGAATCATGCTAGCCTCTACACTCAACAACACGGACAGTATCCGTTCACGCACTCTCAGTACCAAGTAGGTCAAGGACAGACCGTCTACGGTATGCAAGGCCAGCACCATGTACATCAAGGACAACAATGGGGTCAATTTCAGGGTATCTACCAAGGACAGCAGTGGCAAAATCAACAGCATCAACAGCGCCAACAAACTACGTTAGGAGTTCAAGATGGAATATCTACTGGTGTGCAACAGGGTATCCATGAATTACAAGGAGTGCAATCAGGTGTACAAGGTTTACAAGGTTTACAAGGTTTACAAGGTGTACAAGGTGTCCAAGAAGTCCAAGGTGTCCAAGGTGTCAAAAATGTCCAAGGTGTCCAAGATGTCCAAGGTATCCAAAATGCGCAAGTCTCCGGAGTACAGGGAAATCAAGGCGTCAACAACGGTATTCAGTCTGGAATCCAGGGCAAATACCATGTTACTTATCAAGGACAGAGCCAGAAACAACAGGGACTCGGTGTAGGATATACCGGTAGCGGTCAATATCATGCCGGTGGTTTCCAAGGTATCTTGAGTCACGGACAAAACACACAGGACGCATACGTCAGCAAATACTACAAAAATAAGCACATCTCTGAAATCGTCGGTGGCGCTATTTCTCTCGATGGTAAACCTCTTGGTTATCCGTTGGATAGACCTCTGACCATCGGTGCTTTATCCGCGCCTAACGTTTACGTTCAGACTGTTCTCATTCAACATGAAAGCCAACCCACCAACGAAGAGTAATCTTCGGTGAAAAGTTCCTAAATCAGATAATAGATATATGGCATTAGATGGAATGATGCTTGACCGAAAGTTATTTTTTCATTCAGTGTAAAAAAATGATTTACCAATTTATTGTAGCAAATGCAATTAATAAATTGCCCTAAAACGCATCTCTAGATGTATTTATAATATCTCTTTCTATCCCCTTTTTTTCTTATATGCTTCCTTACATATCCTATCTATACATAAGTCAAGATTAACTAATAATAATAAAATTGACGGCCTTTGCACAAATATTTTATTTAAAAAAGTCTTCTGTCTTAGCGATCTTCGAGCGATGTTAATCCGTCATCATTTTCATATGTACAATCATTCTCCAGTCATCATCTCCATAAATTCTACAAACAAAAATTTAGTTTGTATTAAAATAAATTAATACTAATTTAAATAATAGATTTTATGTATAATTTTGTGTGTATGTGTTTTAACTTCTCCGGCTTTAGGATTTGGAAAAATTTTATAAAACGTTTTTCAGATATCTTTTATGCAAAAATATCGAGACTATAATAGTTTTAAAAATGGAAAATATTTACAGTTAACCAATCAATCAATTTGCACAAACTTCACGCGCTCAGGCAAGGTACATACATACATCGTGCAAGATCCTTATATTATATTAGATTGATTCAGTGAAACTGGCGCGTGCTTAAGCACATGTAGGTTCCCAATCTAGTCACCAGGCGGCGTGATTTTTTGTTTATATATTCGTGCAAGCTTCATTCACATACACAAAAAGTTTTTTATAAATATCTTAAAAAATGGACCCACAAAAATTAAAAAGCCAGTTGAAGAGTTGCGTGGGCGGAAAAGAATGCTAATCGTAGTAATGGATTGGGATCGGTTTTGCGGTATCGCGTTTTGGGAGCTAATGCCAGAAAATTCTACAGTAACTGGCCAGGTCTATAGGGATTTCCTGGATCATCATGTTCGTCAATGGATGACACGAAAAGGTCTACCCACAGCATATATAGCCCATGATAATGCGCATCCTATTGCTCGTGTCGTTCGAGAATGGTTCGATCAAAACGATATCGGCACGGACTCAACCGCCCTACTCCCCCGATGTACAGCCGTGTGATTACAACTGTTTTGGGGTTATGAAGTACCGACTTGTAAGTGGTGTTCGTCATAGCATTTGAAGAACTTCAGGACCATACAAAAAATCGTGGACGATGGACCATTCGAGAACCTTTTTGAGGGCCTTCGAGCTTTACCAGAAAGATGGGAGCGTGTGGTCGAAGCCGAGGGAGAATACATATTAAACATATTAAAACTTTGTAATTGTAGCTGTAACCACTTATTTTTTATTATAATAAACGTACACGCCATTCTCACTGAATCAACCTAATACATTGATTCAATTTTTAGATTAACATAATTCTGCATATGATGGAAATTACTTTGAAGTTTTTTTTATTTATATGTGATTGTTTAATTTACCATACATAAAGATTAATGCCCCCCAGTAAATTATGTCAATCAATCGAACTATAAATTATAAAGTTTGTCAAATAAAGTGTATCATTCATGAATTTGTTTACGCTGACACATGACTTTTCTTGCATGATAATCATATTCGCAAATAATATCAATCATTAAAAGTATAATGAAGTTAGTAAAATTACACAACAAAAGTAATAATTATTTAGTAACTTATAAATAATTTTATTATTTTTTCTTATTTTTTTAAGTTTATTAATAGAAATAAATAAAATAAGATAAAATAATACAAAAACAAATAAAAAATAATAAAAAAAGATAAAAAATAATTATAATATAAATTTGTATTATATCTCGTATTTGTAAATTTGTATTATGTTATATCTCGTTATTTTTTGTTAAATTTATTTTTACATTATTTAAAACATACAAAATATGAAAAATGTTTAAAGTATGTATATAAATTTCCTTATCTAAATAAAATATTTAAATAATTAAAATGTGCCTTATTTATTAAAAAATGATACGCTTAATTTTATGAATTTTGTGAAAACTTACTTTTTTCGACATAATTTATAACTCTATTTCTCTTGTTTTTTGATGTTTATCACAATTACTGAACAGACTTATATCGATAACATATAAATATAAATTGGATAAATAATCAAGATATTTTTGGAGACTCATTGATTTTACATATTTAAGGGTTCATTCTGGTTAGTTAGGTTAAAAAAAAATCGAAATTTTTTTTTGCATAATTTGATAGCCCTAAGTGTGTAGAATATTGTGTTAAAAGCGCAAAATGAAATTCGTAACGGTTGAAAAGTTATGAGCCTCTGAGCCGGCCGTGCGAGGCAAGTAGCGAGGCCGCACCACAGGTATGTGGCCGGCCGCCCCTCTCCGCTCGACTCTAAAGTGCAGGAAGTAATTCGACCAGTCTATGAAGATTTGTCATCGCATGATTTACTGGTTCGTTGCCGTGGAGGTTTTACTCAAAATAATAACGAGAGCTTCAACAAAACTATTTGGCAGTTTGCACCGAAACACGTTTTCTGCGGCTCTAATATTATTCAAATAGCCGCATTTCTAGTCACCTGCATTTTTAATGAAGGTTTCAAATTTATTTTGAAAATTATGGAAACCATGGGCATCACCATCGGCCCATATGCACACTTATTTGCCTCTAATCGTGACGCAGAGCGCATAAAAGATGCAGAGCGACGAACGTCATACCAATCCGAACAAAGAATGGCCCAAAAAAATGAGAAATTGAATACTCTGCGCAATTTCGAGGAAGCTGAGGAGTTACTCTATGAGTCTGAAATAGCTGATTAGCTGTAAGTATTCATATATAAACATTTATATCAACGAAAACTTAACTTGAAATTTTAAACGCATTTTCCCGAAAACGACATTTTTCGACTTAGCGGAAGTAATAACTCGCACAATTTTTAACGAATCACGTTCAGCCTTTTCTAACACATATAAAAATGTTTGATCTATGGAATAGACTATTATCATATCGATATCTGTAATATTTTAGTTTTTTTAGCAACAAAAGTCTTGAAAATTTTTAGTAAAAATGGAAAATATTTTCTAAATGTCGCCATTTTGTAAATTTTTATTCAAATTAATTTTCTTTAGTCTATTCCAGAATTACATTTATTCTTAACAGGAAAATCGATTGATTGGCTGTTACAGACAAATTTTAAGACCTGGAGGACTTCCGCAAGGACGCCATGTTTTGCGCGCAGAGGTTCCGGCTGCTCTATATTCCGCTGCAGTACATTAATAAAATCGACTGAAAATTTTTTTTAATATACTTTAAAGTGTAATAAATACAAAATAAATATTTTAGTTTCTACGTTGTTTACTTTTTCCACAAAAAATTCACAAAAATTACCTATTTTTTTGCCTAACTAACCAGAATGGACCCTTAATCTACTTTATGAAATTATTAATGTAGAAAAATTCTACATTATAGTATGTCTTTCTTCCTAATTTATCGTAGAAAATATAAAAAACTGATTATTTCGATTGATATCATTCATTTCGCGACATTAATTTTTATACTTGGTAAATTAAATCACATAATCACATAAAAAATGCTTCAAAGATTTAAAATAATTTCCGTCGCATGCAGAATTATGTCAATATCTATTATAAAATTGTCAATGTATAAAGGCACCTTCACTTGTGTGAACCATGCCTGAGCACGCGAAATTTATGCAAACTGATTGGTCAACTGTAAGTGCTTCTCATTTAAAAACTATTATATCCTTGACATTTTTGCATAAGAGTTTTCGTCTTAGAATGTTCTACAGAGACCGTAAAAAGACGTCCGATTTTCTGGGGTATCCTCTATATATTTATATATAGGATATATTATATATTTTGTATATAAAATATAATATAAAATTAATATTCTATATACCGTATTGTATAATATATTACGTACCATCAAAATCTACTGTACCGGAACCATCTGTGTCGATCTCTGCGATTATCCCATCAAGATCAGAACTAGTAAGTTTATCGTCGAGCGCCGCTAAAATTTCCTTCAATGTAGCCGTGGTAATGTATCCATTACCTTCGCGATCGTATAATCGAAACGCTTCCTTCAATTCCTCTTGCATCGCCTCCGCATCCTCCTCTTCAAGAAACCGACCGGCGATCTTACAAAAACCATCAAAATTCACTTTACCGGAACCTTCGGGATCATTTTCTTCGATCAAGGTGTTTAATTCGCCATCGTCAAAAAGTTGTCCCATTGTATTCAATATCGTTGAGATTTTCAACGTTTCGATAAAACCACTTTTCGTTGTATCAAACATTTGGAACGCCTTACGCATCACAGCCACTTTTTGATCATCTTCCTCCTATGAATGTCCAAATGGAGAATTTCAAATTTATTTATAACAAAAAATTTTTAAAGACAATAAACGTTAACAATTGAGAATATCTAAATCTCTTTATGAAACTGTAAAACATATTTAAAAAAAAATGTAAACAAATTAAATAAATATTTAATTTCATATAAGTGTTTCTTTTTTCGCAAACTTTTCGAGATTATCTCTTTAGCCTTACCATGATGATTAATGAGGGGACTTTTATACCGTATTAGGCAAACCACCAGTGTGTGATTCACGACGGAGAACGGACAGCGGACTTGGAGAGAATTGGTTCTTCCGTCCCAGTATAAAGACTTTCTCTCCGCATCTGCTAAATCAGCTAGAAAGACGACGCATGCAAAAATAGAGCGGCGACGCCGACGAAAAATGAAATATGTTATAAATGAATACCATGGTCTTTCCGCGTTGTCATTATACGAAGGTCGTACAAATACACGCTGTTATATCGTACGATTATCGTTTCGTATGTTATCGACGATAAGTTTCGAGTACAAATAGATTTTGTGCTAAAGAAACAATTGTAGTCACAGAACGTCACGACAAAATATATTTATATCATAAAGAATATAGTCCTTGTACCTCGGTTAAGGATTTTTTTCCTAATTCTACGTGGCATATATTTAGCGATACTTATTAAGAAATACTTATTAAGAGATCAAAATTGTTTGTTAGTATAAAATCAAAATTTGTGAAAAAATTGTTACATTCTGTAATAATTATTCACCCGTTAACGCGACTTCGGGCGATTTTCAAGATGGCTTACCATTAGACGAGTAAGGAAATTAACACACGTAGGAAATTAATATATATTGATAGTAAATCTATGAATGAATTTGTATCTATGTATCCGTACAAGAAAGAGAGAGAGAGAGAGAGAGAGAGAGAGAGAGAGAGTGAGACAGACAGAGAGTTATTATTATCATAACTGCACAGCATTTATGCAACTCTACAGCGATATTTTTATATTCGCGCAATAAAAATAGACGAATAGAATAATTCCAAACGAAAATTGACCTCGTTTGAATCATTCCGCCGTGTAATCATCTGTCGGATCCAAGTTTGAAATAGGGCAATGTATTGTCGTTCTTAGGCTGCTACCTACGCGTTTCGTGGTTGCAAACCGTTACAACGCGACTCTATCTAACGTACAGCTAGAACGATGTAAAAATATATCGGGCTGCTCCTCTCGCGCTGCTTCACGCCAACGATCCATCAGCGTTCGCATATTTTCTAGGCGACGAAAAAACATACCTCTTCCATTGCTCCATTGTCATCAAAATCATTATCAATCGGAAATGTCTGATCGACGGAGAATTTATCTTGCTTATAGAAAGACAAATTATTCATCATTATAACAATATTATTGCAGTGAGTCATCACTGTATGTGACGCACGCTAAATAGTATAGTGCTTATTGGAAATATTTTTGTACATGCATCGCTGACCGAGATAAATAAATCCGATAGCTATTGTATTATCCAAATTTTGCGAAGCAATTTCAACTCGAACAAAATTAACGGGATCTCTTAATCCCAACGTCATGCGCAGATTATTTCTGGAAATTAAAATATTTTTATCTTTTAGGGGAAATTGGGAAGAGTTGATTTACAAAATGATATATACTTATAAAACGATATATATTATGATTTATAGAAAATAACTTTCTTATAAATTCACTGTTAGCACAATATGTATACATATAACGTGTATATGTAAAGTAAATAATGTAAAATAGATTTTATATTTCGTTTTTAATATAGATTAGATTGAAATTGAATGATTTAAATTTTACAAGACTCAATTTTATTCATTGGAATAGCTTGTTGTCACGTTATTGTCATTCGTTATATCACTCTTCGATAACTGCTCCACGCATAATATGTCAATTTCGGGTACATAAAGGAAGCGCTGAATCACAGCTAATGTAGAAAAATTTTTGCACTTGCAAAATTTTGAGGTATTTTTTTCTCTTGCTCTCTCTCTCTCTCTCTCTGTCAAGAAATTAGATGAATAAATGCAATGATAAAGATACGATATACACGTAAAGCGTTGCATAAATCTTAAAACAAAATATTTCGGAAAATAAAATTTTAAAAAAAGTTCTTTGTCGATTTTCGCACGAAATTCAATTCTTTTCATTCAAATTATAAAAGTAGAATTATAGAATTTTTATCACGTTCATCGTTAATAAACTATAATTAGTCATCTGCTCAAGTTAGTCGGCGAACAGATGAAAATCGTGATGTAACTTCCCACATAACATGTGTCTTACACTCTAAACATCTTTTAAAGCATCTAAAAGATATCTTTAAGACCATTGCACCAACATTACGTAATCTTAATCTTAATTCATTCTTGTCTATTTTTAAGGGGGACAGTTAGAAGACAACTTGAGTAATGTTTGTTTGTAGGATCGCTATCGAATCGTGTAGTAATAACTGGGACTATATAAATATTTAGACAATATAATATCCAAATTTCCTAAAATATTTGAAAATAATGCTTACAAACTACTAAATTTATACACTCAGACGATAGTTAATTTCTTTACGACACGTAACATTTTCCGCTGTGGAAAACATTCCTTCACAGCCAAAAATAGCAAAATGGAGGACTAGGAGAATAGCTAAATAAATCTGAACTATAGCGTTGAGCACACAACTAGTTTTCTGTTATGTCTCTCGTAATGAATTTGAAGATTTAATAAATCCAGCCCTTCAAATATCAAGATGTGTGAATCATCTTCTGGAATCGAATATTGTAGACAGCATCAGGCAATTTAATGAATAAATTATCCGAATGTTGAAATAGTAAATCCAGATCGTCTTTAATTCTAGTAATATAATGTATATGAAATACTGAAATGCAAACAATATAATGGAGAACATAACAATGGGTAATATAACATATATACAGGGTGTCCCATTATAAAACATCCAGTCGAATATTTCAAAAACCAAGCCCGGGAGAGAAAAATTTTTCAGACAAAAGTTATTTGGTTTCGAGGGGCCCATAAGATGATACCATTGGTTTGACCTTGAAGAATTATTTGAAAGTTACATGAAAGTCACCTCAATTTTTTTAAATGGCATTCCCTATTTTTTATTACATATTCTTGTAGCTGACCTCGAGAGCTTTCCAAAACACTATAATAAAGTATTTTTTCATGAAGTATTTTCCGAGTTATAAAGCTTGAAATAATTTCTTAATTTTACATAAACTGTAAAATATCTCGTAAAATATTTACTTTTCGATGACCTTATCTCAATACTTTTATGCACAGAATAATGAAAGGAATCAATTGGTGTAAAGAAAACACAGTTGTTTTTAAGAAAAAATATGTAATTGTTAGTTACAAATTACATATTTTTTCTTAAAAACAACTATGTGTTTTCTTGACACCAATTGGTTCCTCTCATTATTCTGTGCATAAAAGTATTGAGGTAAGGTCATCGAAAAGTAAATATTTTACGAGATATTTTACAGTTTATGTAAAATTATGAAATTATTTCAAGCTTTATAACTCGGAAAATACTTAATAAAAAAATACTTTATTATAGTGTTTTGGAAAGCTCTTGAAGTCAGCTACAAGAATATGTAATAAAAAATAGGGGATGCCATTTAAAAAAATTGAGGTGACTTTCATGTAACTTTCAAATAATTCTTCAAGGTCAAACCAATGGTATCATCTTATGGGCCCCTCGAAACCAAATAACTTTTGTCTGAAAAATTTTTCTCTCCCGGACTTGGTTTTCGAAATATTCGACTGGATGTTTTATAATGGGACACCCTGTATATATATATAAAACCATATAGTATGAGAACATAACATTGATATCTTTCTAGCTTCGCTATTTTTGCAAGGAATGGACCCAAAACTGGAAAATAGAAATTATTAAAGGAATGGAACGGTAAAAGAGCACAAATCAAACAGTTACATCACTAAATTATTTGATCATAATATAATTACAGTGTAATAAATTTACTATATGCTTTCACACGTCTTATCTTTAAATCATTTATCATCTTTAAACTTCAAGTGAATGAGCTTTACAATTACCGATAGCGTCTTATAAGCGTATATGTATGAGGTAAAGGCGAATACCGATTGTACGAATAGCTTCGAAGTGTGAAGATACTAGAAACAGATGCTAAGAATAAATAGACGCATGACGAGCAAAAGTCGCTTCTAAAATCATTTCGACTATATTCTACTCTGTTTCACAAATGCGATTTTCATAATATTGAATGAATAAACATGATAAAGTTTATAAGAAAAATTTTATATTTCAAAAAGGCAATGTACATCTTCGGTAAATTTGTAGCAAAATCTTACGGGAGAAAATAATTATCATAGATTACATATTATATCAAAATATAATAGACAAAATGTCTTGATATATAGTAAATATAAATTGCAGTACGTAAGTACTCGAAACTGGAGCAATCATTTTGTTAGAAAATTGTACTTTGATGGCGTCGTTATCGAACAGATAATTTTCGTAAAAATTTCAAAATTTAAAGTTAGACAAAAAAATGTTTGTGTCTAAATGACAAACCAAAATAACAATTTTCACATTATTGAATATTAAAAAGTCAAACAAATCACCATCAGTTGTTATTTATGAAAAGATCATACTTGTATTCATTTATATGTGCATCTATCGTATTTAAATAGATTGATCAAATATATTATCTTTCAATTCTTGTCTTATATAAATAAAAGTTGATTATATGAATTGGATCCATGCACTTTTTAATTAACTATATTAACTGTGTCAGAAAGTTCTTTTCTTTTCGCTAAAACTTGATTATATGAAATATATTGCTACAAGACAATTGTCACAAAATGAGATCAAAAGAATATGATTTCCGTATGTTACTTATATCGTAGATTGTAATTTATATCGCTTTGAAAATTGGCAGTACTTTCTAACACATGTAAAATACATATGAAAATTTCGCATAAATCTATGTTCCGACTTATGTCAATTAATTTGTAAGTTGATAGCAAAATTAACGCTATCGTTATACATCATAGGAGTCATCTATTATCGAACAATTGTTGCAAGACTATAATGCCATAGATTCCTCTATGCCATTTTAAGAATTAATATTAATATTCTTTATATCAAGTATGATCGAATAGTGTATTGAATTTCGAATGACAGTTACCTGAAATATAGGCAATAAATAGTAAACGTCTCTTTTTTTTTTATAATTCCTTCAATGTTGATATTGTGAAGACTTCCACGAAGCATATGCAATACTGCATCAGATCAGTATACGGTATACTGTACCAATAACAAAATTCTTCCACAAAGAAATGTTCAAAAGTATAAGAAGCGACTAAACTAATGACATTATAATTACCATTTTTCAAACCAAGTATCATTATCACCAATATCTGCAGCACAACAGTAATATTGGTCAAAAAACGTAGTTTTTTTATTTGGCTTTCCTTCTGTTTTGTCGCTAGTGGAAAAAATATTGGTATCGTACCAAGAAAGAGTAACAAAATACGAATCTTGTCGTCTATCTGATATGCACTTAATATACCAGAGGTTAATAATGCCAAAGGAACAATTTCAATGACATTGGAAAACCAATCGTAAAAACTTCGGAAGCATCTTGCAATAGGTGTCGATGACGAAGTAAATGGAACTCCTGAAATGTTAAAATAATAATTAAAACCCATTTAATAAGAAAAAAAAATATATATATATATGTATATGACATGATACATTCAAGTGAGACTTTAAAAGGATACAAGATTCAATGTTATAACTGTGCAAAAGTTTATAAAAAATAACATATATACAAATAAATATAATTTGATCACATGACCATACTAAATTATTAGATCATTATCAAGTTGTTGGAACATGTAAGAAATAGTGAGCATATATAATTAAGACAGTAACAAAGTAAATGGTGCTCATCAAAACTCACATCAAGTACAAAATAAATTCAATATTATTGTGTGCTAGTAGTATTATTGTAATCTAAGAATATGTGTGCTAAAACATTTCTATAAACATGCATGTGAGAGTTCCTAAGTTGCTGAATCATAAAATTTTCTAATAATACATATACATATATTGATATTCTGTTTAAAGTTACATAAACTATTTCTAAAAAGAATTAAAAACAAAAGTAGTACTAGATAAAAAACCATTAATTTTTTATTAAGGTAATAAAAAAAAATATAAGTTAAAATCTTAAATTTAAGATAAACACATTCTAGAACATGTTCTTATAATACAGTTCCTCACGTGTTCCAACGATAGCAAATAATTTGCATGAATTACCATAAATCCTTAATGCTGATAAGTGCGGAAAATATCTTCCTCTCTTCCACTCTTGATTTAGACACAAAAATTAAATACCGTGTGTGGCCATGTGTCATGTTGTATCAATCATTCTTCTTATTGTGAACTTTCCCCCCTCCCCAGTTATGACATGGAATCTTAGATGGTCCATACCTACAAGTTATTGCATCTTAAACAAAGAGGGTAGCAATTCAAAAAAGATTGTCTAGAGAAGGAATGTGGGTATGTATGTAGAGTTAAGAGGAAAAATATGTTGGAAATTTACTATTGGAAGAATTGGAGGAAACATTAAAGTGATGTATAATTTGATCGTTTATGATATCATTCTAAGATTATTTGAAGGAGAATCAAAATAGCTGTAATAAGTAACCAAGAACAAAATAAAATTAAAGAAAAGATCAAAACTAATCAAAACTGATTTCACGTTGGCATTTCGAGAAAAGAGCAGTAGGTAAAGTTAAGGAGAGATTTAATAGTCTTAAAAGCATTAAAGACATTTGTCTTACCGAATCTGAAGATGCCCAAAATCGAATGCATGAAGAGGATTCGAAAGGCACGCAAGAACCACACGATCGGCAGGGTCTTCACCCGGTATGGTTCGGCGAGATGTCTCATGCATACTGTAGTTACCAACAATTTCACGAGATGCGCCACGACGCTGCTCGCGCTCACCATGATCACCGTCTTGTCGCAAACGTTGTCTCTCTAGATAACTTACGATCGTCTAATCGAGAATGGTCGACCGAATTTTCCATCCGAATTGCCAGTGTCGAGCTCACTTTCGAGCGATTCGTACGTTGTCATCTGTTGTCATCGCAGACAGATTACAGATATGGACAGGCCATGGAGCAGATAGATATACAATGGCTGTAGCACAGTATATACAGTAGCGCAACTGTCGTAAATTTGTGAAGCCTAAAATGAGTGCGCATGCGCGAAGTCAGCGAGTACAATATTTATATTAAACATTATATATTTCTTATATCATATAAGTTTGTAATATCATATAAGTTTGTAAAAGTTTATAAATTAATAAGTTTTGTAGTTTAAGAAAATATTAGATTAATAATACATTTTAATATAGATTATATATACTTTTATTTTCTTAATTGTGAAATAAAATATTTATTATAAAATGCTGTATATTATTTGTTGAAAAATACATTTTCATTTTACTTAATTAATATTGTATTACAATTAATAATTAAAAATATTGTATTATAAATTAATATTGTATTATAATTGTGTTTTCCTTTATTATTAAATTATTAGGTATTATAAATATATGTATATATATATATATATAATATATATATGTGTACATACCCTAACAGCACATGATATACTGCGTATCATCCCATTTTCATACTCAATGGCCTAGTTTACATCGTGCACTTGATACGCGTATCAAATAGTAAATAACTAGTACATTTATTCAGTTATTGGTTGATCAACTCAAATACACTACTTGATACGCGTATCAAGTGCACGATGTAAACTAGGCCAATGTACTGTGATCATCCCATATATGTAATACTCCTATATTGCTAGTATCCTATCTGAGCAATGAGTGGAAGAGGTGGAAATACTACGGTGCAGACGTATATTCGTTTCTCTTTCTTCTGGAGTTCTGCAGCGCTATGCGCATGCGGTAAAGCGTCGCTGGGGCGGTTGTTAATCCCCTCCTCTTCTAATGCGTTAATGGATTTGCGTAAACAATGTATTTCACCAATCGGGCATTTAATATTCTTGACATTAGAACTAACGTGTAATATGTCTACGCTATCAAAAAGACAATTCCGTTATCAAATTCTCTAAGTTGATGTCTAACCAACAATCGTTTATACGCGCTTTTGATTTGTACGGCATTCCATTGGTCGTCTAAGAAAAGCCAACGCATGCGCACAAAGCTGTAATACTCGAGAAGAAAGAGAGGCTCATATATGTCTGCGCCGTAGTGTTTGCACCGTCCTCGAAGCTCTACTAGCAATATAGGAGTATTACATATATGGATCATCCGTAAGATACTGACATGAAGTAAGATAAGGAGACCGAACTTCATGGTCAGAGAATAGCAAAAGTGGACCCGAATTCCATCGTAAAAATGAGTTCGATATTTGGCCACTCGCGTCGCATGAACGTTAGTACTACCATTTCTATTGGTTAATAATCACAGAACCATGAAGTAAGATAAGGAGACCGAACTTCATGGTCAGAGAATAGCAAAAGTGGACCCGAATTCCATCGTAAAAATGAGTTCGATATTTGGCCACTCGCGTCGCATGAACGTTAGTACTACCATTTCTATTGGTTAATAATCACAGAACCAATAGAAATGGGAGTACTAACGTTCATGCGACGCGAGTGGCCAAATATCGAACTCATTTTTACGATGGAATTCGGGTCCACTTTTGTCACCCCACAGTTCGGTCTCCTTATCCTACTTCTTGGATACTGAGAACAACCCTATAATATCTTTTATAGTATGATTCGGTTTTCTATCGCGTGCGTATAATCTCAGGATTTACTCAAAGATACGGCAAAGATACGTACGCCTTTCTATCGCGCGCGTATAATCTCAGAAGATACGGAAATGATACGTACGCTCTTCTATCGCGTACGTATAATCTCAGGTTTGACGCCAAATATGGGGTCTGTTCTTTTCAGCTGCACTGCTGAACTAGTGCAATAAGTTAGAGTGAAAAAATATATGTCTCATTCTAACTTATTGCACTAGTTCAGCAGTGCAGCTGAAAAGAACAGACCCATGGAAACGGTACATACGTACAACGCCATCTGCATACGTAATTCCTGTTCCGAGTTCCGGCTTCTTCCCGCCCGGGACCGGGATAGCCATTTTGGACTCGTAGTCCAAGAGCCCATGACATGAATTTGGGTAGGTGTTTTAGGCAACTTGAAATTATAAAAATAAGTAAATTTGAATGTGTGCGATTACGGAATGAAGAGTCTGGCAAAAAGTTTGCGGTTATTTTGCAACTGCGCAGCCTAGTACATTTAAAAAGAAAAAGCATAATCAAAAATAATACTTTTGGCAAAATAAAATTTAGTTATTTTTTAACTTTAGCACCTATAGAAATAAAAAATCAAAATGCCAGACGTTTTGAATGGTTCTGAAATATAGCCAGAGAGAGATTGCCCCCCACGTGACTTGTGAGTTTAGTGTCGTGGCGATCTTTGGGGCAATCTCTCTGGCTATATTTCAGAACCATTCAAAACGTCTGGCATTTTGATTTTTTATTTCTATAGGTGCTAAAGTTAAAAAATAACTAAATTTTATTTTGCCAAAAGTATTATTTTTGATTATGCTTTTTCTTTTTAAATGTACTAGGCTGCGCAGTTGCAAAATAACCGCAAACTTTTTGCCAGACTCTTCATTCCGTAATCGCACACATTCAAATTTACTTATTTTTATAATTTCAAGTTGCCTAAAACACCTACCCAAATTCATGTCATGGGCTCTTGGACTATCGAGTGCATGTACTCGTACACGTACACGTGTTTCAAGAGAAAAGTATTAAAATCAGCCCATTTCGGGACTACAGTCGAGGTTTTTGTCGCGGTCGCGTCGCTTTCCGGTAGTGCTTGCTTTCTTGCTTTTTATATTTATGTTAAATAAGAAAAGAAAATTGATTTCGTGCGCGCGTGATAGAGAAAGAGAAGAAAAAGATGTTTTTATAAATTATACAGAGTTAAATGCAAACATGCGTGCAATCGTTTTTCTCAAATATTGCAAAATATGTATATGTTGATACATTTATTTTATATCTATCAGAGAATGCAATAAAAACATTAATTAATAAGAAATTGACATATATTAATAATCTAACCTAATCCTAACCTATCCTGTGCAATGCGTGAGCGCGCGCGCCTGGCGGTATATGCACGTGTGCGTATATAAGTGATCTACTGTAATCTTCCCGTTTTCATCATATCCTGAAATTGCCCTCAAACTGTAGACATTCGCGGAGAAATACTATGGGAGATGCTACCCCGGACATTAGATCATTCGTTGAACGTACTGCGTCAATCGCAGTACCGTTTGAGATTGTTCTGAGAATGTACGCAATATACTTTTGTGATATTCTCCGAACAATCTCAGTATCTCCGTGTGCTGTTAGAGTATACATATTAATTTATTAATTTTTGCTATTTATATTTATGTATGGCATATATTTCATTATTGTTTGCTAATACACATTTACATTATATTATACATATATTATTTTAAAAATCTTGCAATCTTTTTTGCTGTATTATACATTAATAACAATTCGTTTTTATAATATTGATATAATTTTTATTACAATTCGTTTCTTTTAGATTTATAAATAAGTAGGAAAGAGAAAGAAAACAAAGCAAAGAAGAAAAAGTGAGAAAGAAGTTCAGATGGCACTACTGGATTTACTCGCTGACTTCGCGCATGCGCACTCATTTTAGGCTTCATGAACATCAAAGGTGCCGACATAGAGTTGCGCTACTGTATATACTGTGGCTGTAGTCTGCATTAGAAGTTGTGTCCGGATGAAAGACAGAGAGAAAAATAGATTTTTTAGCATTGAGTAAAGGCTGATTTATGCAGACCGTAAGGGTACAGTCACATGGTGCGTGATGCGTCATGCGGAATAGATCGTCCGTCATAGAAAGAGCCAATCAGAGCTATTCCGCATAACGCATCCCGTACGAGTTGAGTGTGCCCTGTTCACATGGTACGGAATATAGCCAAAAATGCGTGATAGAATTCAAGTAAAATTTTTTTAAGTTAAAAATTTTATTAACAAAGTTCTTAATAATGTAGAAATAATGATTAATTTAACATTCAGAAGTATTATATGTTTTATAAATAAATAAAATTTTGTAATAAAAAAATTATATTTTAATTTATATTTTTATTTACGCGTGTCATAGTCCTTCTTTTCCGTACCATGTGAACAGGGCACACTCAACTCGTACGGGATGCGTTATGTGGAATAGCTCTGATTTTTAGGTTATTTTTATATTATTTTGTTATTTAAAATTAGATTTATAATTATATTTCATGTATCGCATTTAGAATCAATCGATTATCAAATCTTTTTTTTCCTTTTTCCTTATAGATGCTAGTAAAATTTGATTTATTAGATACATTAATGTGTATAAAATGTTACACTTTATTTCTTTCTTTTTAAAAAATGCTAATATAAAATATTTTTTTTATTTTTTCTACAGATGTCAGTTTTGCTGATTGAGATGGGTCTTGACCTTGTATGTTTTGATAAATTGTATTGTATTGTACCAGTGTGTCGTTGTTAACAGACAAAATTTAAGTATTTTATTAAACTGATTAAAGTAACTAACTAATATGAATAATCAATTAATTATGATAGAGAAAAGCTTTGATGCCATTATTGGAGATCTATGTTAAAACTCCAATGATGCCTTTTCGAAAAGAAAAAGTAAGATTAACTTTAGTTAAATTATTGATAATGTATAAGATTTTATATAAAAAGCAGAAAAAGAAACGAAGTATGTGGGTCAGACCAATTTATACAGTGGAACAGCGTCGTCTCCAAGGTGACAGCGATAATTTAATTGTCATGTTAAGAACAAATGACCATTCATTGTACTTCAACTACTTCAGAATGGATGTGAACAGTTTTGATGAACTTTTTGCAATTGTGGGCCCTGTAATTGAAAAACAATTTGTTATTAGAGAACCAATTCCTGCTTATACAAGGCTACAGATTTGTTTGAGGTATTTGGCCAGTGAAGATAGTATAAAGTCAGTGGGATATGCTTTTCGAGTTTCACCCAACACAGTAGCACAGATAATTCATGAAACTTGTCATGAAATTTGGTGTCAATTGAAATATACAGTCCTACGTGTTCCGGATAGAAAAGGATGGATAGAAATTGCTAAGGATTTTGAAAAAATGTGGCAGTTTGTTCATTGTATAGGAGCAATTGATGGGAAACATATTGTATTACAGGTAATTTGTTTAATTAATAATTTTTTTGTAGACTTTTTCCTTAGAATAATGGTTTCCATAGTACACGAGACAATTTTCTCATTATAAAATAGTTTAATATAAATTTAAAATTTATATTTCAGTCTCCTCCTTACAGTGGCTCAACGTATTACAATTATAAAAAAACGCATAGTATCAACTTCACTGGTGTTTCCGATGCACATTATCGCTTTATTTTGGTAGATGTTGGAAAAGAAGGTCGTTGTAGTGACGGTGGAGTATTCGCAAATAGCCCCATAAAGTATGGGCTAGAAACAGATACTTTTGATGTACCTCCGATTGCTGAAGTTGGTGAAAGGGAGTTACCATACGTTTTAGTTGGTGATGAAGCATACCCTCTTTCAAAATATTTAATGCGACCCTATCCAAGAAGTTCAAATCTTGATTTAAAAAAAAAAGTTTTTAATTATCGTTTGAGCCGGGCAAGAAGAGTTGTTGAAAGTGCATTTGGTATTTTGGTAGCACGATGGCGAATTTTCAGACGACCAATTAATACATACGTCTCAAAGGCCGAAAAATTAATATTGGCTACAGTCTGCTTGCATAATTTCATCATTACAAGGGAACTTCAAAAACCACCTCAAGAAAGACGTTATTTGCAGTATAATGAATATGATGAACAACTTACTTCCTGTGCCATTACAAATATGACAAATCGTACTAATCAACAAGTAATATCAATAGGAAATTTAGCTAGTATTTACAGAGAGAGGTTTGCTGATTATTTTTCTAACGAAGGTGCTGTAGAATGGCAATGGGACAAAGCTGCAAATAATGAATTTTAAATCAATTACAATTTAAATTTTTTAAATATTTTGTGCCATTAAATATTTTGTTTTTAATTTTTAATATTAAATGTACAATAAATAAATATTTTAAAGGTAATTTTGTTTTTTATTGTGTCCTATCATTAACAATATTACATTAACATATAAAAATATTCTTAATAATAAAATAAACAATTTTTTATAAAATGCCTGCTTCCTCTTCAGCTTGTAAGGCATCGATCAATATTTTATTTTGTAATAGTCTTCTATTTTTGTAAGGCAGTTTTCTTAAAATGTCACCCAACTGTAGCAAAAATCCATCCACGCCATCAAGAGGTTTGTTGGTTTCAGTTAATATTTTAAGTAAATCATTTTCTCCTTCAGTCAAGAGATTTCTTCGCCCTAAAACATCAAAAATATATTGTTTCACCATTCTCTAAATATAATGTACTTCATTAATCACACAAACTAATTGAAAATATTTATCATAAATTATAAATTTGATTTACTTACGCTTAGTACCTCTAACGCTGCTTTCAGAAAAACTTGTTCTTACACCTGACGTGCTATCATTAGTATTGTCATTGCTTTGAATACAACTCGTGGCACATGAGGCATCCTCAGAAATGTCTTCATCCATGAAGCTATCAATTGCACATGAATTATATAAATCCATTGAAACGTTGCTTGTAGAACTATAATATAAAAAATAAAAATTATTAATAAATTTTTAATAGCTTTAATAAGCTATAAGATTTAATTTAAATTTTTTACGAACGGCCTATTATTTGTGCAATCATTTAAAAACAACATTTGTTCGTAATATCTAAATCCATCTTTCTTTCTTTCTGTAGATGGTGCTGCAGAACCGCTAGAAATATACGCTGTAATCTTCTTCTTAGCCTTAACAAAACTGTCCCTAAGATTTCTCCAGCGTTTCTTGATTTGTTCTACTTCAAATTTATCTGAAACAATATATTACATGTAAAAGATAGTTCTTCACAATATTATGTAATACATTAACATTTGAAATTTTATAATCCACGTATACAAGTATAACATTACCATTTAATTCCTTTCCTACTCCTTTCCATGCTTCTTTAACATTTAAAGGACTTCTATTTTTCACAGGATTTGTGTGATTCCATAAGCACGGCCTACTTCGTACTGCTTCTATTAAAATTTCATCGTAATCTAACCAAGTTTTGTCTTCCTTGCCTTTATTCTTTTTTGCATCTAATATATTACTCTCATCAACTTCATTTTCATCAACTTTCTCGGACTGTTGGGTATCTCGAATATTTTCAGATTGTTCAGCAACTTTCTTGGATGACTGTGTATTGATTTTTACAAGATATACAATAACAAATTTATTTTAGTAGTCATTCATACATATATAAAAGTTATTCAATAATAGGAATAAATTTCATACATTTAGTTAACATACATGTATATAATTGATTTGAATTGTTCACGTACAAGTTTTCCTTTGTAATATCCATATTTGCAAAACAAGAGTGCTCAAAATAATCGTAATTGGCTTTTGGCAATAAAAACTTGCAATACATGCACTGATAATACTTGAAAAAAATTAGACAAACAGCAAATTATAAGTAAATTTTGCAATAAATTTTAATTAGGTAAAATAACTTTTAATTTTAATAGCAACAAAAGCATTAATTATACTAGTATCTGCTATAATTGACTCAAACAGTAAGAATTCTATAGTATGTGGTGTATATATTTTACATAAATGTTTTAAAGCACTGTGTTCTCTGTTCTGCACAAGTATAATATTCTTTGTTTTATTAAAGCACCAAATATGCTGTAAAGAACAAGGAATATAGTGCTTTAAAACATTTATGTAAAATATATCCCACAAATTACCAATTTTAAATAACTGTTTTAAATTTTTTATGCATACTTACATTAGGGTCCATTATATTTTTATGAGAGTTCGTTCTTTCCTCGTCTAGTTAGATATTTTAAAATTATTATTATATATTAATTTAATATCCGTTATAACCTTTTATAACCTACACTAGCAGCAAAGCGAATGCTGAGTTCCGTTCCGTTACTGAATTTGTTCATTGCGTGATACAGAGTGCGGAATAGCTCTGATTGGCTCTTTCTATGACGGACGATCTATTCCGCATGACGCATCACGCACCATGTGACTGTACCCTAACTGATAATTTATGCCGTAAACTGTAAGAAATTGACCAATCACAGTTGAGTGTGAGAAGAATAATCGAATATAATTGGTCAATTTCTTACAGTTTACGGCATAAATTACCAGTTACGGCCTGCATAAATCAGCCTTAAGGGTGCGTTCCGAGTTACGCATTAAGCACTTAGACCGCATTACTGCTGCGCAGCGTTTCGAAATCGTTCCGTTTTGTCAATGCGCATGGAGCGCTTTGGTAACTCGGAACGGTTTCGAAGCGCTTCCTGTCGCCCATATGTTCTGTGCTATCGCCTGAAGTCTTTTGTGAGACCACGTTACGAAAATTTTGTGCACTTTATTAGTAACAAGTTAATTAATATAAAATTTAAATGACTTGTCAAATAAATCTTCGCCTTACTAAATCGATGAGTCTACGATATACTAAAAATGATAGAAACCGAAAAGATTAGCACAGACCCCTGACGCAAGGTGAGGGGACGCGTAGTGATTTGCGAGTAGAAGCGTCCTACCTCGCGTATAAATCTCACCGATCTATTCGGTACATTTCAATCGAACGACGTATCGATTTCAACGATACACAATTGTAACGAAGTGAAATGAAGAATCAATATCGCCACTAATATGCTTTATTTCTAATTAACGATGTCAGCTGTACACAGTATACCTTGTATATATCGCACGTGCTGTGTGTGTGAGTGTACCTAGATGAGCCGCTGCTCGTTCCGTACTTGCCACTCACAGGTGGCGCCACTGCCGACAATATGCTACATACCTCCCCCATTAGATCACAAATTCAGTTTAACCGGTTTCTTTATATTTCTCTTTGGGCGCCCATAAGCCGCTGTTACCTGATCGCCCGCTTTGGGCATCTGTGTTTCTTTGACTTCCTCTTTTGCAACTACCTCCCGTTCCGGAGTCACATAGACCGTCTTTTCCCTTTCCCCTTTCGTTCCATCGTCCGTAACTACCTCCGGTTCATCTCCTGCTGGCTCAATAATTAGATCTGGTTGTTTCTTAGCCATTTTATCCCCCCGTTCACTAACTACCTCCCTTATTCCTGGAGCTCCCGCTTCACTTGCCCCTTTTTCGCACTTATCGCTTCCTGTTTTACTTTCTTGTTGTTCCCTAACTTCCTCGCGCGGCTCCGTCCCCATTTTAACTAACTGATCCAAATGTCGCTTCCAAACTTGGCCAGTTTCCTTTACCTTGCATATAAATAAGTTCTTCTACCTAAAACCTCTTCCACTATCCCTTCTGTCCATGCCTTCCTATTTACCTGTCTATAGTCCCTCACTAGAACTTCCTCCCCTTCTTTAAATTCCTCATTTCTAGATCCTTTAAAGTTTCTTACTTGTCGATCTTTCGCCTTTTCTTTCTGATTGGGTCTTAACAAATCTAGTCGTGTTCTAATTGCTCTTCCAAACATTAACTTTGCCGGGGTCTCTCCCGTGACGGCGTGCTCTGCGGTACGGTAAGCGAACAAATATCTATTTAAAATTGTTTCAATTTCAACTCCCTGGTTCTTATCATCTAGTAATGCTTTTCGTAAACCCCTTTTTACCGACTTTACCGCGTTTTCCGCTACACCATTCGAAGCCGGATGTTGGACTGGGGACGTTATAAATTGAATTCCATTATTATTGCAAAAATTCCTTAGTTCTGTTCTAAACTGAGGCCCATTATCCGCCACCACCTTTTCCGCTATCCCAAACCGTGCGAATGTCTCTCTCAGTTTATTGATCACACTTTCAGCACCAGTACTGTTCATTATGAATACCTCTGTCCATTTAGAGTACGCATCTACTATGACTAGGAACATTTTTTTTTGGAATGGTCCCAGTAAATCAATATGAATCCTTTCAAAGGGACGGCTCGTTCCTTCGTACGGTATTAGTGCTGCCTTCGGCGGCTCCGGCCTTTCCTTAAGACACACAAAACAATTATTCACTTTACTTTCTATCTCTTTATCCAAACCCGGCCACCAAACATGTGCCCTGGCTATTGATTTCATTTTACTGATTCCATTGTGTGCACTATGTAACTCATTAAGTAGTCCTTCGCGATACTTTTTTGGAATGATGACTCTATATCCCCACATAAGGACCCCCTGATCTACGTATAGCTCTGTCCTACGAGAGTGAAATGACTTAAACCTTTCCTCTGGCTTGTTAGGCCAGCCATGTTCTGTGTAATACACCACTTTACTTAGTTCTATGTCCTTACGCGTCTCTACTCTGATCTTTTTTGCTTCTAATGGAATGGCTCGCTCAACTAAGTTTATGTAATCCTGTTTAACCTTGTCTGTTTGTTGCTCTAACCCCTTTAGGGGTAGTCTGGACAACGTATCCGTTGTTACGTTCGTCGTTCCCTTAATGTGTTGGAAATCATAATTAAACCCCGATAAGAATACCGCCCATCTCTGTAACCTCCCCGCTGCCATTTCCGGAACTCCCTTATTTTCCCCAAAAAGAGCTAACAGCGGCTTGTGGTCCGACCTTAGGGTAAATCGAGTGCCTTTTAAATACTGGTAAAATTTTTTTACGCCATAATATATCGCTAACGCTTCCTTATGTATAACTGAATAGTTCCTTTCCGCCGTCTTAAGTATTCTTGATACAAAACCTATCGGCCGCTCCGTGCCATCACCCATCACATGGGATAACACCGCCGCAATTCCCACTTTCGAAGCATCGCAGGTTAGTCTTAACGGTAGATTTCTATTAAAGTGTACTAACACTTGTTCCGACGCAATCGCTTCTTTCGCTTCTTTAAACGCTTTTGCACATTCTTTAGACCATTTAAACGTCTCACCTTTCCTTAACAAATCATACAGTGGTTTCAACCTTCCCGATAAGCGGGGAATGAATTTACTGTAGTAATTGAACATTCCAACCGCCGTTCTGACCTCGCTTTGGTCCGCTGGAATTGGCAAATTGAGAATAGCATTTGTTTTATCTTCATCTTTCCTTAAACCTTCCTTGCTAATTATAAATCCCAGATACCTTATTTCTTTCTGAAAGAAACTACATTTTCCAATATTAAACCGAAATCCCGCGTCTTTAAGCCTACGAAAAACTTCTCTTAAATTTTCCAAATGCTCTTCTCGGCTTTTGCCCGTTACTACAATATCGTCTATGAATGCCGTCACTCCTTTTGCTCCTCGTAACACTTTCTCTACTGTTCTTTGAAAGATGGCAAATGCCGGTTTCGTCTCGTATGGAAGGCGGTTCATTAAATAGACTCCTTTATGAGTGCTCCATGCTAACAACTCCCTTGTCTTTTCACCCAGTTCGAGTTGGTTATATGCGTTTAAAAAGTCCAATTTCGTGTACGATTCCCCTCCTTGAAGGTCTGCAAATAAATCGTCAATTCTCGGCAGTGGATAGTTTACATCTTCCAAGTACTTGTTTATAGTAATTTTGTAATTAGCGCATAATCTTAATTTACAATTCGCCTTTACTACTGGCACAAGCGGTGTCCCAAACTTTGCATTTTCCGTCTTAGAAATTACCCCATTTTCCTCTAATTGAACTAGTTCTTCTTCTATCTGCTCCTTAAACGCATAAGGTATCGGGCGTGGCTTTTTAAAGATTGGATCTATTTTTTCTTTTAGTCGCAATTCGATTTTCTCATACCTATATCTACTTAACTCTTGTGTGAACAGTTCATCATATTCTTTTAAAAGTTTAACTAACTCCCTATCCTTAGTTTCCGCCCTTATATAGTTTAACTCCTCCTTAGGCCCTGAGATTCCTAATCCAAAAGCGAACATAAGATCTCTGCCAAACAAAGGCCTTGAGCCTCCTTGCGTGATACAAATGGCCGCCCATACCGTTTTCCCTTTGTACTCCACCTCTGCTTCCAAATTTCCGACCACTTGGATGCCATTTCCATCATATAACTTTAACTCCACCCGTGTCTTTGATAAATCGCCTACCTTAAAATGCCGCTTAAAATATGCGTCCGGTATACACGATCGTGTTGCTCCCGAGTCAATCTCAAATTTTACCAGGACTCCTTTTACTTTAACTTCAATGAAGAACGGTCTTCGTCTGTTTTCAAACCCTACCCACTTTATTTCCTGAATTTCGTTGCTCAATCTTAAATTATTTACAACGTCCGATTCGTCGTCGGTTTCCGTCTCCTCCCTTATTGCGTTCGCCTGTTCGCCCTTACATACGGACGCTAAATGACCCATTTTCCTACAACTCCTACATCTATAATCGCGATATCTACACTTGCTATAATTATGCTCTGTTCTACCGCACGCTGAACAATTCGACGTCTTCTTCATTTCCTTGCTCGCCGATGTTGAAGAGTCCTTCTTGTCCTTGCCGCTGTTCGCCCCTTTTCCTCTGCTACGGAATTCCTTGTCTCTGCTCCCTCCTTTTGATGATCTGCCTCGATTTTGTATTTGGTTGACCTCTGTCACCTGCATTGTGGATTCCTTTTTTAGGGCTACCAACCTTAACTCCTCGACCGATTTAGTATGTTCTTCTTCGCATATCCTATCGAGGATTTTACCACGACACATTCCCGACACGAATTTGTCCCTCAAAACCGCATTCAGATTCGTTCCGAATTTGCAGCTCATTGCCAGATTTTTAATGCGTGCGTACCACTCGTTCACTGTTTCTGTTGGTCCTTGCTTAACCTCGTAGAATTCAATGCGCTTCCGAAAAATTGATACTTGCGGCGAAAACTGTTCCTTTAGCAATGCACACAATTGCTCAAAGGATTTATCCTTGGGAATTATCAGATCACACAAGTCACGCAGCACTTTATACGCTTCTTGCCCAATTACCATGAGTAACACCGACACTTTTTTGCTTTCTTCTACCGCATTTGCCACGAAATACTGGTCTAACCTTTCCGCATAAATTTCCCAGTTTTCACCGATCTTGAACTCCTGCATTGTTCCAATAGTCGTCGCCATTTTGCCTGGATTGCTTTGTGGTTCCCAGTATTTCACCGTTGCCAATTTATATGCGCCTTTTTGCCAATTTATATGCGCTTTTTGCCGGCCCCTTTTTCCTCTCTTTTATCCTCGTCGCCACTTTATGTAACGAAGTGAAATGAAGAATCAATATCGCCACTAATATGCTTTATTTCTAATTAACGATGTCAGCTGTACACAGTATACCTTGTATATATCGCACGTGCTGTGTGTGTGAGTGTACCTAGATAAGCCGCTGCTCGTTCCGTACTTGCCACTCACAGGTGGCGCAACTGCCGACAATATGCTACAACAATAATTCAAAGACAAAAGATATCCGCGATAAATCGTACGCGACGGCAAATTTTTTATAGTAACAGAAGTCGTTTCGTGATTAGTGGGGGGGCTTCGCCCCCCCAACCCCCCAACCAGGGGGCTTCGCCCCCTGGACCCTCCCGCGCGTTTGACTTAACTTGTATTCATTTTCAATTTCGCGCACTTTATGACGCTGGCATGGTCAGCTGACCTGCGTTACGTTGCTGCGCATGCTCAGACAGTCTGTACGTCGTCGATATGACAGGTTTCTTAACCTATCGAGTCGCGAACTTTAACAATTAATATCTCGCTTCCCAGAGCAGAGCGACACTTTTATCTGCCAGATTCTTTAGTTTTGTGCAAAAACACGTCGATTGAGCCCAATTTTATTGAGTTTTGTGCTGATGTAGTGACACAGTAGTAGCACAGATTAATAGACAGATAGCCAATGGTCCCTGTTAAGGCGAGACCAGCACTTTTCACTGGTTTCAGCGCCATACGGTAGTTTTCGTAGCGGCCAATATAGTAACTACGTTTCTAAGATAAAGCAGATCAGGTTTTCGAACGAAGTTACCTCTCTCGGTTTGGGTCCGGACTAAGTATATCCGATTTTATCGACACATTTTGCCCCTGGTTTGAGTCCGGACTAAGTGTATCTGATTTTACCCACACATTTCGCCCTTGGTTTGAATCCGGGCTAAAAATTTCGCCCCTAGGTTCGAGTCCATGCTAATTAACTACGAGACGAGAGAAAGAGAGGTGAGAGATTTATAATTTTCTCCTTCGCACGCCGTATATCGATAGCAAATATTTCAAATGATCGGAGTCGAGAATACCGATTTTCTTTTCCTCTAGTTCAAGATTTTTGTTGTGTTAATAATTAATTAAATAATTTGTTAATAATTAATTAAATAATAAAGAAATTTAAACTTTTGTGGAAATTGGCAATTTGTTATTAATTTAAGATTTTATTGATCTAACTCTTTTATTAAAATTATTACATGTATGACTTTTCAACTTGTAATTTAGATCCTTTTTAAGTAACTATTTATTACAGCAAATTGAATCACTAAATAAATATATACATACATATATACAATACACACACACACACACATATATATAAATATATATATATATATATATATATATATATATATATATATATATATACATATATATATATATTGGTTTAAAAATAATTTCATTGGATTAATATAATAAGATATAATAAGATATTTGCGATTAAAATCACACTAATAAGCACGATCCAGTGAGAAAAGATCTATCGAGTCGACATCGAACTGATGTCGAATTGATGTAAATTGCATCGATATCAATTTAATGTCGATTTGATGGATCATTTCTCACTGGGGATATAAATTGGATAATTTTTAACTAGATTAACCATATTTAATTAAAAGTAATCCGATTTATGTCATGTTTGATGTCATTTTAATCGTAAAAATATCATTAATCCATTAAAATTATTTTCAAATCAATAAAATGTGAAATAAATGTTTTAGGTTTTATTTTATTCCATGTTTACTTTTCATAGATAAGCGAGCTCTTTAAAATCCTCGACGCGGGAGTGCGAGGAAAGCGAGAGAGAGAGAATGAGTAAGGAGCAAGCGAGAGGCCAACATCAAAGAGAGTGCCGAAGTTTCGACGCGAGCCTATCTTAATCTCCGATCTTTCGTATCATATTTCATCTTACTATAGAAAATAAAACTTTTACATTTCGCATTTTATCAGTCCAAAAATAATTTTAATGGATTAATGAGACTCTTACGATTAAAATGACACCAAACACGGTATAGATCGGGTAATTTTTAATTAAATTATAATCAAGATGTTAATTACTTATCTAATTAAAAATTACCCGATCTATACCGTGTTTGGTGTCATTTTAATCGTAAGAGTCTCATTAATCCATTAAAATTATTTTTGGACTGATAAAATGCGAAATGTAAAAGTTTTATTTTCTATAGTAAGATGAAATATGATACGAAAGATCGGAGATTAAGATAAGCTCGCGTCGAAACTTCGGCACTCTCTTTGATGTTGGCCTCTCGCTTGCTCCTTACTCATTCTCTCTCTCTCGCTTTCCTCGCACTCCCGTGTCGAGGATTTTAAAGAGCTCGCTTATCTATGAAAAGTAAACATGGAATAAAATAAAACCTAAAACATTTATTTCACATTTTATTGATTTGAAAATAATTTTAATGGATTAATGATATTTTTACGATTAAAATGACACCAAACATGACATAAATCGGATTACTTTTAATTAAATATGGTTAATCTAGTTAAAAATTATCCAATTTATATCCCCAGTGAGAAATGATCCATCAAATCGACATTAAATTGATATCGATGCAATTTACATCAATTCGACATCAATTCGATGTCGACTCGATAGATCTCTTCTCACTGGATCGTGCTTATTAGTGTGATTTTAATCGCAAATATCTTATTATATCTTATTATATTAATCCAATGAAATTATTTTTAAACCAATATATATATATATACATATATATATATTGGTTTAAAAATAATTTCATTGGATTAATATAATAAGATATAATAAGATATTTGCGATTAAAATCACACTAATAAGCACGATCCAGTGAGAAGAGATCTATCGAGTCGACATCGAATTGATGTCGAATTGATGTAAATTGCATCGATATCAATTTAATGTCGATTTGATGGATCATTTCTCACTGGGGATATAAATTGGATATATATTTATATATATGGGTGTGTGTGTGTGTGTATTGTATATATGTATGTATATATTTATTTAGTGATTCAATTTGCTGTAATAAATAGTTACTTAAAAAGGATCTAAATTACAAGTTGAAAAGTCATACATGTAATAATTTTAATAAAAGAGTTAGATCAATAAAATCTTAAATTAATAACAAATTGCCAATTTCCACAAAAGTTTAAATTTCTTTATTATTTAATTAATTATTAACAAATTATTTAATTAATTATTAACACAACAAAAATCTTGAACTAGAGGAAAAGAAAATCGGTATTCTCGACTCCGATCATTTGAAATATTTGCTATCGATATACGGCGTGCGAAGGAGAAAATTATAAATCTCTCACCTCTCTTTCTCTCGTCTCGTAGTTAATTAGCATGGACTCGAACCTAGGGGCGAAATTTTTAGCCCGGATTCAAACCAGGGGCGAAATGAGTCGATAAAATCGGATATACTTAGTCCGGACTCAAACCAGGGGCGAAATCTTTAGCCCGGACTCAAACCAGGGGCGAAATGGGTCGGTAATCAAAGCAAAGACGAATGGTCTCGTTTTTACCCGGACCTTTGGCTATCTGTCTATTAATGTAGTAGTAATTCTGAAGAATTACCAAAACATTATTTCCGAGATAACTTGCTTTGACAATCACACTCCATACTTTATTCGTAATTTTTATCTCATATAGAATGCTGCACTACGCTGCACACAGTTATACTTCATTGCACTTTTGCATGACCACCTTTATTTCCAAACAAGATGGCCGTGACTTTTGGCTTCAACAAATGGCGTGGCGGCGCTGATAAACGTCAATAGCTCCCTCCGACTATAGCGGGGAGCACAGACTTTTGCATAATGCATAATACATATGCATAAGAAATTCGATTGGTCGAATTCCTTATGCACATGCTAACGGACCAATCAAATTTCTTATGCATATGCGTTATGCGTTATGCAATGGTCTGTGCTCCCGCTTATGGCGGGGAGCACAGACCATTGCATAACGCATAACGCATATGCATAAGAAATCTGATTGGTCCGTTAGCATGTGCATAAGGAATTCGACCAATCGAATTTCTTATACATATGTATTATGCATTATGCAAAAGTCTGTGTTTCCCGCTTATACGTTCTCTCCTGTGTCTATTTACTCAATGCTTTTTTTTGTGCCTTCTCTTTCTCAAAATGTCCGGAAGTATACATTGCGCATGTCGGTTAATATATGGCGTGTTCATTCATAATATCAGAATTGAAAGTAATATTTTGTAATGAGCGGAATAAAATAAATTTTATATAGATAACCTCAAGGGAGCACATGCTATGATTACAACCATAGTTATAATAGTTATATCAGAGTACGTCCAACGTATTATAGGGATTCTACATCCTTCGAAATGATTTCTAACAAGCAATTGTTTTCTTGTCGAATTGCTGTAAAAATTATGTGACATGTGCAAATACATTCTTTGTTAAGAGAAATTTCTAAATTTACAAGAAAAAAATGCCACTAAAAAAAGGACATGGAAAAAGCAAGGGTGCCGAAACTGAAGAGAAAGCGTTAGAGACAAAGGGCGCCGTTATGTGTCGCTTTATCAGTACGCATTCTTCAAATTTAATTTAACCCTTAGTCCCGACTCATGGGTCGTTCTCGACCCAAGCGAAATTTCAAAGTACCTTAGGTACCTCCATTTCTTAATAACAAACTATATAAAAAAATAATTTTTATCGAAATATTATGATTGGGACTTCAAGTTGAAGGTTGAAAGAAGCTCCATGAATTTTTTCAGATTTTTTAAAGCGTTTTTACTGATCCAAATAACGCAAAGACGCAAACGACCCATGAGTCGGGATTAAAGGTGCCGAAAAGAACCGTCGGGACTAAGGGTTAAATAAAGATTGTGTGTAAAGGTGAAGACAAACGTAAATTTTCTATAAAATTTTTATAATATCCCAATAAAGTAATAAGTTTCTTGATATAAATATGATACTATTATATTCATATTATAGATAAATATGAATACTATTACATTAAATGATTTTTATATTTCTCTGTTCTCCAAGTCTTGATTCTTGGCATGCTCGCATTTAAAAGAAAATTTTATTAAGTATCATTAAATATAGTTTATTATATCATCTATTTTGCAGCTCCGGGACCTAAATATCAACTTAAAACACTCGTCGGCTACAAGGATCACTGTATTTCAAGACATCGAAATCCAGCGTATACGTTTGGCGGTCGTCATATCATATTTGAAATGATAGAAAGTCCAGGACCGAAGTACATGATCGAAGAACGCAGACCCAAGGGCTTTACCTTCGGATATGCCGCAAAACGTCGTGGTAAAAAGATTCTCTTCGCTCGAACGATATCATTGTTATAATTTCTTTTCTCTTGCGCTTGACATAGATATCGTGTTTGGACCTGGCTTGTATAAGTTACCGGATATCCCTCGTGGCCCTTTCTTTTCAATCAAATGGAGGACTAAATTGAGGAAAACCAGTGAAACGCCAGGACCTTACTATATCAAATCAATTACTGATGCACCAGCCTTTTCCATGTACATTTAGATTCTTTCTTCTGATTTTTATTTTTAAAGTAATTTGCCCCATGAATTGTTTTATCGTTTGTAGAGGACTACGTACAACTGTTGAGAAGCCCGTTATTAGCGCAGGTCCCTATTCATATAGTTTGGACGCGGTGAAACCAAGAGCACCGATGTATACTATCGCTAGTAGGCGAGCATTACAATTGATTTCCGAAAGTCCAGGTCCGATATACGCCGTCTCACCATCCAAACCGACTCCCACCTTTTCATTCGGTGTAAAACATAGCGAATGTGCACCACCTTATATCACTGAATGTGACGAACAATGCTAACGATGAAGAGTCGTTTATATCGAGTTACTCTGGTCTCGTTAGCACCTATTAATAGTTTTTAATGGTGAGTTAATAAATCGCTAATAACGATTTGCAAATTAAATTAGTTTCTTTACATATATTCTTCGTTGCTACTGATATTTATTATTTTTATTATTTGTTTTTTGTTATTGCATTTTTTTGTTTTAATAACGGTTTAATAATAAATGAGTCCAATTGTTCTTTGCAAAAGAAGCACCGATTAATTTTTTCAATTCAGTAGCTAATCAACATTCTTACAGACTCAATGCAATTGTCATCACTTTCCCAGTATCTTCATCTTTTTTTATTTTTTCTTTAATTTAATGCCCCGCGGTAGGTTGATTTAGACTGAATAGAAAATTTTAATTGTAAAAATGAACAATATAAGTTTCGATTTCATACAGAATCTTCTTTAGCAACAATAATTTAATACATATAATCAGAGAAATAAAAAATGAATTAAATAATAGAATATAGAAAAGATAAACATTAAATCACGTTGACATAATATACATATAAGTATAAAAAAAAAAAATAAGAGAGAGAGAGGAGGGGGAGGGAGAGAGAGAGGAGAGAGAGAGCTGAAACAAGATCGATATGAGATTATGGTAAAAAAAGTCAAAACTATTATCAGTAAAAGTTAAGTTTTTTATGAAATAGCATAATGGTGAGTATAATAATAAAAATGTCAGACGTTACGAGATGTTGAAAGATGTAAAAGACATAAAGAGACGTTGAAGAGTTATTTATCGTTGAGAGGCGAGAATATGTTGCTCTCATGAATTTAATATGCTCAGCTGTCAATTCTGGTTATATACTCTATCGTCTAATAAACACAGTTCAATAGTTCAATAGTTAACAGTCAAATCTCAGAAAAAGTAAAACTAAGATTGAAAAAAATAATGAGTAAAAAATAGTAAGTCTGACACCGTTGATCTGAGTGGATATATGTTTAACACACACACACACAAAAATCTTATCTAACAATAAAAAATAATTGTTTTTCACTTACATTTATATGTTTTTTCAACATATTTTAGAATTTTTATGTAATTTTCAACCTGAATAACATGCAATCAGTTAACAATTAATGAACAAAATGTAGATCTGATCAATTCATATTAATTCAGTTTGATCTAAGATCTAAATCATTTTTTCCCAGGATATAACAAATAAAAGGAGCTTTAACGCGGACAACGTTGTGTAATTTAACGTAATATCGATCTTGAAAATTTTTCAAACATTATACAGATAATACACATGTCTACAAGATATATTACAGATATCTTTGAGATGTTATCATGATTTTTAGACATTTTTAAGATATACATGTACATCTGTAATATCTCTGGGTTTGATAATTCTTATGGGCTAAGTAAGTATTCCACTAGACTGAATTTTTACTGTGAATTATCTTCATGTGATACAGAGATGAAAACATACAGTTCATGAACAAGATCATCCGTCGCTGCTTTGGCTGATTCGGTTAACGTTACAAATTGCGACTGCGGGAAAGTCAACATTGATTTTATATTGGAACGGGATGGATTTCGGGAGACTGTCGTTTATCTTATGTTACATGTTAATATCATAAATAGCATGCAAATTATAGCTCTGATATGAAGTGAACCACATTATTCTGCAAAAAATAAAATATACATGAGGAATTCACGATAAAAACGTAAAACGTATTATTAGATTAGTATGCGTCAATAAAACGACGCGTAATCGATTAAAAAAAAAAGTACAAACATTAATAATTTCGAAATCAATTTGAACATGAAATATCCGTATAGATTAAGTCTATATCACGCTTTTTATAACTTAAACCATAATTGTTTTTAAAAGATATACTGAGAAAAGATGTACTGCAATAAATTATTATAATACTATGATTATTGTAATAATGTTACACAACGTTGAATTATATAAAACTCAATTTTGAAATAATACATGTATATGTATTTTTTGAAATCTCTTTTGATAGATGGCAGCATAAAAAACGTAGTGATTATGATTTTTCATAACAATTGTAGATGATATTTCTTGAATATAAAGCGATTGCAAAAAAGAGTTAAAGAAACTTGGATTTTCTTAGATATATGTATATGCTAAGCGAGCATACAAAAGAAAAAGTACAGAATATTAAATACGAACGACGTTGTAAGGAAATTGTAGTTACGTTTCCAAAATTACAGTTCACATTAGAATTCGAGGTATAGTACATGTAACGAAGTGTTTTACACACTAAAAGTTGTAAAATCAACATATACAATTCAATATGATAAAATTGGATGCCTATGTTTCGTACATTGTAAAAAAGTTGAAATCAAAAGATGTCGTTACATCGAGAATATATCAATAACAATACGCAACGAATTCACCTCGGTGAGATGCATACTCCCTCGATTGTCAACTTTCAGTTGGCAGCAATCAGGAGTAAAAACAGACAGTACAACGAGAAGGCACGTATTTTACAATTATCAAGGGTCCTGTTCACTCATTGCATCTTGGATTGATCAGAAACGATAAAATATATTATGAAAATTTTTGCAATGTGCATTAAAATAAAAATGTTTTTCAATAAAATAGTCATTTGTAATCGATAGAATAGACTTGTAAAATATATCGAAAACTCTCCTGTTTGGATAATCAATGAATTACCTATAAATTGAATTGAATTGCGTCTAATCAAGGATGAAAACAAGCCATTTGACTGCCGAATTGAAATAAATTTACTTTCACGTGTTAAATTATAACAAGGAGTCTTCGGTATATTTTAATACACTATGACAATTATTTTAAACATAAAAACACCACTAAAAATAATGCTGTACGTTGCAAGAATAAATTAGTTTTTTGGTGTGTCAAAAATATACATATATACTAATCATACATACATTCAGTTCATACATTCATATATTTTGTGTCAATATGCAATGAGATTCTTATTTTTACTGTTTTTCAAGTAAGTTACTACCGTTAACGCGGACTTAGTAATCGAGTCAGTAGGAGTTTTAAGAAAAGACAAACGCAATTAAATATAAACAGGATGTCCCAGAGCATCTTTAATAACACTAATGAGATAGAATTAAGGGGAACAAAAAGATTTCATACCATTTCGCAATATTTGCAATAATAACCAAAATATTAAATGTTAATTAACATCGGATGAATGAAAGAAACGCTCGAACCGCTCGAAACTGTAGCACGGTCAAGCAATGGTGTATCACGCATGGCTGCTTTAGCAGAAGTTAGTGTTTAATAAATGCTTTGCGTTGATTGAATTATAGATCTTTTCGATCTTTTAGATCTGTCGTGAGATTGAATTATTCTTCTAAATCTATCTATAGTCTTGTCGCACTACGCTAGGGCTTATGTCGATGGCCGCTATACACTCGTGTGATTACAATTACGAGATTATTTTATAAAACAGCAAAAATAGCTCACATTGAAACCACAACAAGTCTCTGTGATTAAAAAAAATCGAAAGAGAAAGTGATGGGATCTACACAGAATCTAATGTTTTCTATTGTATCGTTTCACTGTACTTTCACATCGAATCTGAAAGAAATATGATGAACGTTTTCTATCCTAACGTTTCCTGTTAGGAGAGTATTCAATTGTTGGAATATGACAGAATATCTGTGGAGATTTATCCTTATTATATTCGAATATGCTTGTACGAACATTTGTCGCAATCCTAACGAAATAAGATACTATATATGGAAGTTTTTATAGGATTTTTCCAGTGAGAAATGATTCATTGATCGATGTCGAAACAATGTTGAATCAAATCGACTCGACATCATTTCAACTGACGAATTATTCATTACTCACTGGATTTTGTGTTTACCGCAATCTGTTCTATCTCCTCATGTTGTCAAGGGTGCTCTAGGACACAAAAATGGATAGAGATATACATATCTGTAAGGTTCTAATGTAATACATAATACCTAAGTATATACATCATACGTATGTTATATACATACAATACACAGGGCCATTAATCAATCAATTAGAATATTTCATAGTAATATTTCTTTATGCTTCAGGCAAAAATGTTTCAAACAAAAGTTGCATGATTTGGAGGGGGACAAATAATAGTAAACTTTTTCAACTTTTCATATGAAGGCCATCGACATTTTTTAAAATGGAATTATATGATTTTTTTATATACATTTTTACAAACATTTTTTTACATGAGTCCTCTCGTTAATCATCTAAAAATACTAAGGTAGAGATGTCAAAAAACCAAGCGTTTAAGAGATATTTTATACTTTATTCTGGCACATTTTGGTAAAATATATCGTAAATTATTCATTTTTGGACAAGTGTGCGTTAATATTTTTATACACAGAATAATGAGAGAAATCAATTTGTGTAAGGAAAACACATTTAAAAAATCCATAATTCCATTAAAAAAAAAATTGTGATAATTTTCAATTTCGAAAATTAATTTTTATCCATATTTGTCCCCCTCTAAACTATGCAATTTGTCTAAAATATTTTTGTCTTAAACGTAAAGCTGATGAGATATTCTAATGGATTTATTAAAATGGTCCATCCTGTATAAGAACATATGTATAATATTATTGTTGTTGTATTACATTATTATTACTATTATTATTTGACATTCCACGAATATAATTAGAAATTTATATCATAATATATATAATTATATTAAAACTGTACTGTAACATACACATTACAATTATGTTGTAAAGATGTACTGTTAGTATCGTAAAACTTTTACATATATCATATACACGAAAATAAGATTGAGCAAACATGATTCGCTGTGTATGAACTTATCATGTGTATATATACGCGATCGTGTTTTTCAATACAATACATTTTATTATATAATACATTAAAATTTTTCATATAATAAAATATTTCATGTGTTTTTTATATAATACATTTATTAAATGCATTAAAATTTTTTTCTATAAATAGAAATTTATTTCTAAGCGATAACGCTCGTTTTGTTAATAAACAATTCGATGGTTGTATACATAAATGTATCAGAGTACGATTAAAAGTGAAAATGGTTGCACACACAAATACATCAAAGTATGATTAAAAGTGAAAATATCTGTCTATCAAATCTATATTCATAATAATATTGTCCTGATTATGTGTAAAATATACAATATGTATTGTGCAATTAATTTAATAACAATTATATTTAGAATAAAGATAATATATAAATTGCATATAATGTACATATACGTGTGCATGCATGCACACATTGCTTTTGATGTTGATTCTTCATATTGATAACTTGTAATATTTATAATAAGATGGATATATTTATAATAAAGATATGAAACATCTCGTTTTCTAAAAGAGCACTATGCTCGAATCGAATCATAAAGTTTTCTTTAAAATCGATACTACATGTATTATTTGCAAACTAATCGAGTCAACCACTTTACACCAAATTTAATACTGAGAATTATGGAGATATTCATAAATATTTCTTTATTCAACTTTATTCAAATATTCAAAAATATCTTATTTCTTTTAAACACACACACACACACACACACAGTTTAAAATGTTGAAGTATATTAAAATAAAAAAAAATATCCAACATAAATGTATTATATAAAAATAATTAGGCTAGATAGAAATTATAGAAAGTTGCTAAACACACTCAAAATAATAAATCATTACAATAATTAGCAATTAAATCAAGTAATGTCAAAGTTACATTAACATTTAAGTAACGTTTGCTGAACATGCTGTTCAATTTGAATTTGCTGTTTTCTTTCCGATTTTTGAATTAACTAATACATAGTATATTTCTCTATACACGTTTAGTTTTTAGGTACAAATATGTACATTAAATTTTTATTTTAAATAGCATATTTATTTTAAATTGCAATTGTACTAATGCAGACTGGCTTAGTTCATTAAGAACGTGTCTGCGTGATATGATTTGCTTTCGAATGGTCCGTGGAGTCTGACGCAGCTGAAAGTGCGCATTACGTAAGGCTCTAAATACATCTCGACAAATTATCGCGAGTAAAGTATCTGGCAGTAAAGATAGTAAAGCTACAATCCTATGACTCGCATTAACGTATTTGATCAATTATCGCTTAAAATCGATTCTGACGAGCCTATACTCCAATCTGAATTCTTCGCAACAAATTTTTACAAATTAAAACAATATTATGTATCTGAACCATACATGCGTGAAGTATCGTAAGATGCAATTTGTTTGCTAGGTGTTAGAGTACTTATGCAAAACATATGGCGTGTTACAAGAGAACGTTTATATCTATTTTATAATATATATTGTAAATGATTTTACGCGTATGCGTATAAAAACATAAAGTTATATGTTAATTTACTGAATGGAACAAAATGTATCAAAAGTGGCACAAATAGTAGGACGCAAGAAGTCAATTAACTTTATCTTTCGGAATACAACTTTCATATAATTCGATGTACCAGATATTTAGAAACACGGACAATCTTAATGGACAAAAGGAATTCAAAATTCAATGTGTTTCCTACATGTGCTTCCTGTTATAGATGATAGTGGTTAAAATGCGCACTCCATGATAAATTATGACGATATCTGCTACGTTGTAGTTATTTTAAAATGTAGAAGATTAAAAGCATTGACATAATAATATAATATAAAAGTTGATAAAAATACATGATATATATATATATATATATATATAAACTATACAATACATGATATCATATATAAACGATACAATTACTTTTAACCAACAAATTTATTTAGGCCATGTCTGCGAAGTTACATGCCTTCGCACATTTGTGAGCGGGTAAGTTCCAGAGATGGATTCCTCAAAAATCGTGAGAAACTTATAGATCTAGATATTTGAGGCTCTGGCGGTGTATGAATACTAGGTTTGATTTCGGTTTGAAGTCGTGTAAATCTTTTATCTGATTCCAACGTTTCGTAAATACACATGTCAGTTCATTTTATCAGGGAGGAACTGTATCAGAATTTACAATACTCTAACCCGAAACCTAGTAAACTTATAGATTTTCTTGCGATTATATGTAGCTTGACGTGCCACAAAGTAGCCATCAAAAATTATATTATTATATATAAATTATATTATTATAAATAAATTTTCTCTGTTTCAAGATTTTCTATTCTATTTCTTTCTGCTTTAGCCTAGAATCGGCCGTTTTTCCTAACTAACATTCCCTTTTTTGTGTTCTCTCATTATTTTTCATTATTCCACTTTATCATGTGTTAACGTGATAAATATATCTGTTTCATTAGAATAAATGTGAGAACTAAGGGGGAGGGAACAATATTAGATTAGAGAAAATATTGACTGAGCCTTCGATGAGCTTGGAATAACACTACACTTGCAACTGTTAAAAACATTCAAAATTAGACGCATTATTGACGATAAAACAATAAATTTAAATTATAAAAAATTAATTACAACAATACAGACTGTTTACAGAATGTGGTAAAAAGATAATCGTAAAGCTGATATAATCCAGTAAGGATTACTTAACGAATCACAAACTGATTTTCAAGTGTTCTGAAAAATACATATTTTTCTTTTTGATTTTTAGTTCAACACATAGTTTCGGATGCGGGGGCAGGTACAGTGCTCAGATTCTTGTTGCTTGGATCGCTTATCTCTGGGTCGCGGATCGGTGGTCGCGCGAGCGTTTGCTCGATCTCACGAGTGACGCTAATTGTTGGCGGTGGTCGACGAGAATCCTCATCGATTGCGGAAACGCGGCGTAGCTGGCGGTGCTCGCTAGAGATGTTGAAGAAGCACGTGATGTCACCGGTACGATCCACGTGCACATTCAACGGCCCATCGTTTTCGTTGTCATTGTCGTCACCGCAATAACGTCGCTGAATTAGATCTTCCATCTGTTGATAATCGCATTCCTCCGCGTCGCGCAAATGTTCATTCTCGATTTGCCATGCCATTTCGGGATTCGACATGTCTGACATATTGCACATCCGCGATGGCGGCGGCGAGATCGGTGGCGTTCTCGGCGGGCTCAACAAGCCGCAATAACTTTCGAGTTCATCCGTGATGCTGGTGTATTCGGCGCGCATTGTCAGCAGAATCGATCTTTGTCCGCTCCCGGCCGAAGTGACGGACGACGGAATCACAGCTACGCGAGGCTCCGCCCAAGTCACGGCCCTCTGGATCCCGGGTGGAGGAAGCAATATGAAATCGTCCGATTCTGATCGAGTTCTGCTATTTTGTCTGAATGTACGTTCCGTAGAATCTTGCCTGAATGCACGTTCTGTCGAATCCTGTCTGGTGTCTGAGGGCGGATTCTCGCTGCTGACCTCTTTGCTAGTCTCCCTGCTAACTTCTCTACTGGTAGCCTCGACACTGATTTCTCTGCTCATCTCTCTACTTACTTCTCTACTGGTGTCGCGGCTCATTTCTCTCTCGGACGATATTTCTTTCTTGCCGACCGTTTCAAGAATGTCTTTACTGCCTTCAGTTTCTAAGCTAGTAATTGTCTTGACGTCATCCTGACCGACATGAGCGTCTACGCTTACGGAAGAATCGTGTCTACTGAGATTTTCACGGGAAGTCATGGCCTCGGACGTTTTGAGAACGTCGTCCATCACGTGGCTGATGTTCAGGAAAGTAGCATCGGTGAGAGATCGTAGAAGTCTTTTGCGCCGCGCGATTGTCGGCAACTGTGTGTGAGAATCTGTCTCGGACAGAGCCTCCGATCGCTCTGATACTCGACGCTGCCGAACATTGTCAAATGCGTCTAAAGCGGATAATTCTTCATTCGGCATATATGTCGCCATGAAACGATGAATCACTCCGAGATGTTCTAAAGTCTGTTGACTCAATTCTTCCAACTTGCGGATACGAAACTCGACGGCCTGTAAATGAAAATGATTTTGTACAGAACGTTAAAAAAGAGGATCCAAGACTTTAGAGACGTATAATATAAGATATAGTATAGTATAAGAAAAATAAGAGAAATCAAAACGTTCAATCAATTTTTGGTTTTCATAAAACTGGTAATTGGTAATTGATAAAACAGATAACTTGTTAGCATCTTTGAATGAATCGATTACTCTCTTAATAAGTAAACATGTTAAGGTAAGATTGTAAAAAAGTGAATATTTTACAAGTTTCTGATACTGTAATTACTATACTGTAATTACTATACTGATAAACTGTATACTTGTTACTTAATATTATATATATTATTATATGTAATAAATTAAATAATATACAATCTACAAGATATAATTATTATATGTATAGTATAATTAAAACTGAATATTATTTCTATTTTGCAACATGATTAATTTTTTTACATTAAGCATTTTTCTCTCCTTCTAGCGAGTATTATACATATATTTTTAAAAGTTTGGATTTTTTTCAGTACTCTATATAAGAGAGAAAATATCTAAATTGTATAAGATCTCTTTTTTATACAAAAGGTTACCTGAAGAGATGCGTTCTGATTGCTCTCTTTCTTATCGATATCTTCGATCTTCTGATGCATATTCTCTACTCGATCTGTTGTTATTTTTACGCGCTCTTCCGTTGACATTTGCAGTTTGAGTTCTTGTTCACGGAAATAGCCCTCGACGCAATCCTCCTCGAAATCATACAGTCGTTCCATATCGTCAGCCTCCAGGAACAATTTCAGCCCGTTGTCACAGGTCTCGCCGGTGCCGCTTTTACCTTGCGTAATATGCTTCAGAAAATATCTCAGCAGTAAATATACGTGGCAAATCGCTATAAGCGGCGGCGGCAATACTGGTTTCTGCTCATATTCCATAACGACGGTAAACCGTTGAAACATCCAGACTTGATGAGCTATAGCATTTACCTCATTGAAAATATTGTTAAACACTGCAATTAACAGATTTATCATCAATATATTGGCAACTAAAAGATACACGGACATTACAGCAGGTACAATCCAACGACCCGGTAAACACGGCATCATTCCTGGCTCATCTCCACAATCAGGATCAATATAATCTGCATACACTTCTCCATACAGCATAAAGTATGGTTCCATAAATATCTGTCAAAAGTCATATATATATATATGTGTGTGTGTGTGTGTGTGTTTCTGTTTGTATAATTTTTCAGGAATCTCCCATTGTGTGCATCTATACGAAGTCGCACCACATACACACACACAGGGTGAGTAAAAAGTCCCGGACCAGTAAAATATCTTGGAAACAAAGCATTTTCGAGACAAATGGTTTAGATAAAAGTTGTAGGGTTTAGAAGGATCTATTTACTGAACCTATCAAATTGACCTTGGCTAACATCGTCAAGGTCTGGTCAAGGTCACGTCGATTTTTTTAAATTAAACACCCTCTATTTGATACCAGAATCTAATAGCTGGTGTTAAGAGTTTCCCAAAACACTACAATAAAGTTCATTTTGATTAAGAACTTTTGGAGTTAGAGGACTTGAAAGTTACAGTACCGCCGGCATACGTGCGCGCGCGCACGTAACATGTAGAGATCAGGACCCCGTGTGGTTCGTCACTCTCACAGTATTTAAAAGACTCCAAACCTTCTCTACATGTGCGTATGTGTGTCAGCTGAGATAAGAACTCCAAGGTTCTTCTTCTGCAGGAGTTAATCATGATTATAACAGATGTTCGAATTGTTTCCCTTCTACCGCTTGACAATGTATTAGCCTTAATTGAATAGAATATCTGACATTTCTTAACATATCAATGGTTATTAAATTCATTTCGTCAGTTATTCTTTGTTTCAATTCTTCCACGCTCGCAGGTTGTGTTTTATAAACACGCTCTTTTAAGTAGCCCCATAAAAAAAAGTCAAGTGGTGTCAGATTGGGAGATCTTAGAGGCCACTCAATTGTTCCTCGTCTCCTAATCCATCTGTTCGGAAAAGTTTCGTTTAATAAATTACGTACTCTTAATCCAAAATGCGCTGGAGCTCTATTTTGCTGAAACCATACGCGATCGAAGTCATTAGGAAAGATATTTCGAATAGCAGGAATAATTTGATTAATTAACACATTGCTTCATATATTTCAGAATTAAGATTTCCATTAAAGAAAAATGGACCTATTAAATGAGTTTCACTCATTCCTGCCCATACATCAACTTTTTCAGGATATTAAGATTTATTATCTCTCACCCTAATGTGAATTTTCGGAACTCCAATATCGGAAATTTTGACTATTAACGTTTCCATAAAGTTCGAAACTAGCTTCATCTGAAAATATAATGTTAGTTATGAAATCATTTCCACGCATCTCAATAAGCTCACAAAATTCCATTCTTCGATCAAAATCTTCATGAACCAACTCTTGGACATAATGCATTTTATACGGATGAAATTTGTGCTTTTTTTAAATATTACGCACCGATTTTTGGCAGACTTCGTTTAATGCTGCAACCTTTCTAGTAGATGTATTAGGCATTTCAATAAAGTTTAGCAAAATATCTGCACTCTTTTCGTCATTGGTGGCAGATTTAGACCACTGCGCGAACGATCTTTTACGCTACCTGTTTCATTGAAACGCTGAACCGTTCTCATAACTGTCGATCTTGAAACTGGATCTCGTGTATTAAAAGTAGTATTGAAGAGATCACATGTTTCTTGATATGACCTTTCTTTATCTCCGTACCCTTTCATTATCAAAACGTAAATACGTTCTTTTTCCGACAAAGCCGCCATTATTTAATTTAAAGAGATCACATACGTCTTGTCACACAGTGTATTGTTAGCAAAAGTTAAATAATAGCTAATTTAACCACGCTGTTGGTCGGGCTAATTTAGTTTTTGCTAACAATACACTGTGTGGTAAGACGCTGTTGATCGGGTTGCACACGCTGTTCATACTATTTTGTCGGCATTTCTGGTAGCTACCTAAGCTCTACGCTTAAAGGTTTCTTCTCTTCTTAGCTTTTGCAAAATTTTGTGAAAAATTAAATAATGGCGGCTTTGTCGGAAAAAGAACGTATTTACGTTTTGATAATGAAAAGGTACGGAGATAAAGAAAGGTCATATCAAGAAACATGTGATCTCTTCAATACTACTTTTAATATGCGAGATCCAATTTCAAGATCGACAGTTATGAGAACGGTTCAGCGTTTCAATGAAACAGGTAGCGTAAAAGATCGTTCGCGCAGTGGCCTAAATCTGCCACCAATGACGAAAAGAGTGCAGATATTTTGCTAAACTTTATTGAAATACCTAATACATCTACTAGAAAGGTTGCAGCATTAAACGAAGTCTGCCAAAAATCGGTGCGTAATATTTAAAAAAAGCACAAATTTCATCCGTATAAAATGCATTATGTCCAAGAGTTGGTTCATGAAGATTTTGATCGAAGAATGGAATTTTGTGAGCTTATTGAGATGCGTGGAAATGATTTCATAACTAACATTATATTTTCAGATGAAGCTAGTTTCGAACTTTATGGAAACGTTAATAGTCAAAATTTCCGATATTGGAGTTCCGAAAATTCACATTAGGGTGAGAGATAATAAATCTTAATATCCTGAAAAAGTTGATGTATGGGCAGGAATGAGTGAAACTCATTTAATAGGTCCATTTTTCTTTAATGGAAATCTTAATTCTGAAATATATGAAGCAATGTGTTAATTAATCAAATTATTCCTGCTATTCGAAATATCTTTCCTAACTTCGATCGCGTATGGTTTCAGCAAAATAGAGCTCCAGCGCATTTTGGATTAAGAGTACGTAATTTATTAAACGAAACTTTTCCGAACAGATGGATTAGGAGACGAGGAACAATTGAGTGGCCTCTAAGATCTCCCAATCTGACACCACTTGACTTTTTTTTATGGGGCTACTTAAAAGAGCATGTTTATAAAACACAACCTGCGAGCGTGGAAGAATTGAAGCAAAGAATAACTGACGAAATGAATTTAATAACCATTGATATGTTAAGAAATGTCAAATATTCTATTCAATTAAGACTAGTACATTGTCAAGCGGTAGAAGGGAAACAATTCGAACATCTGTTATAATCATGATTAACTCCTGCAGAAGAAGAACCTTGGAGTTCTTATCTCAGCTGACACACACACGCACATGTAGAAAAGGTTTGGAGTCTTTTAAATACTGTGGGAGTGACGAACCACGGGGTCCTGATCTCTACATGTTACGTGCGCGCGCGCACGTATGCCGGCGGTACTGTAACTTTCAAGTCCTCTAACTCCAAAAGTTCTTAATCAAAATGAACTTTATTGTAGTGTTGTGGAAAACTCTTAACACCAGCTATTAGATTCTGGTATCAAATATAGGGTGTTCAATTTAAAAAAATCGTAACCTTGACCTGACCTTGACCATATTAGCCAAGGTCAATTTGATAGGTTCAGTAAATAGATCCTTCTAAACCCTACAACTTTTATCTAAACCATTTGTCTCGAAAATGCTTTGTTTCCGAGATATTTTACTGGTCCAGGACTTTTTACTCACCCTGTATATATATGTATATGTGATTTTTGTGTATAAACTTTATTAAAAAGAGATATGTACAGATTTTTTCTAGAGATGTATATCAAGTAGAAAATGTATACGTACGTCTCGTACTATGCGCCACTTTGGCTCAGAATTGGGATTCAATAAAGCTTGTCTGGTTACGCCGAAGCTCATGAGCACAATCAGTAAAAGCACCACAAAATATATCATATTTTTTACCATCTTTCCCATCATAGTTACCAGAGGACCTACGAAATTATAAATGATTGAATATTACATATCTATAAACTAATTCGATTATGCATCATCATATTTAGTTATTTGAAAATATTGTTTATTTGGATATTTAATTAATATAATTGAATATCTCTGAAACTATGGCTGTAACGAGAAAATGTTCCATACAAAAGTTGAAAGATTTCGAGGAGGATAAACGATGATCTTATCAAATTCTGATTTGAACCGGAAGCTAGTGAAAAGTGAACCTTGTGAGGTATCATAGAATAATAATAATAATAATAATAAAAAAACGTCTTTTTAAAACAAATAAGTTTTGTATAAAACATTTTTCTATTTAACTGTTTTTTAGCACAAATTATTCAATTCTGAAAAATTAAATCTCAAAAAAATTTTTTGTTTATCAAAGATAGTCAAAAGGAGTATTTATTCATTAATAAATGATAGCAGCTTTTTAATTCCACTTATTAGCATACGGTAACACGGAGGAGATGAGTCCTGTGCTGTACACAAGTACAATGATATATTCATCTCCTCCATGTTACTACATACTATTCATAAATATATAGACTGAAAATGTTCATAACTTCAATAAAACAAATACGTCTTGTGCATGATATACATACATGACATTATACATTGCATGTATTCTGAGGATGTATCTATTATAATTATGGTTGTGATCATAGCGCATGTGTTCCCTTAAAGTTATCTATATAAAATTGATTTTATTTCGTTCTTTGTACAAAATATTACTTCAATTCTGATATTATATTAATACGCCATATGTTAACTGACATACGCAATGTACATTTCCGGACACTTTGAGAGTGAGCACTGGGCACTAAAAGTATATTTCTCTCTATGTTCCTTATCCAAATACGACTTCTAATGAAAAAACTATAGTAATTAACCAATCCATATATATCCTAAAATAAAGTTTATGATACTAATGGAGTCAAAATCTGGTATTGAATCAGAATGACATGTTCTACGCGCGATGATCGATATTATGAGTGGAATGGAAAAGCGTCTATCGTTTATTATTTTCTCCGTCTTACGCTCGATTAACCCTTACACCATAAACATGGATATTTCATATCTGATCGATTTCTATTCATAAAAGTTTTTCGAAATTTCGAAGGTTTCTTTTTTATACTATATTTTATTTTTCTCCAAAATGAAATATATTTGTTCTAGAAACTTAAAACTTTGAAATTCAAGTGAATTTAAAAAAAAATTGTTAACCACCCAAATATATGAAAAAGTAATCATATTCGAAATATTCATATTATGTGGATGTTTGTAAGGTACAATTTTTCACATTATAAAGATTAAAATCTGTTGATCAGGATTTTTGGAACTTTTAAAATACGATTTACATTCGGAATGAAATTGCTGATATTTTATTAATTCTTGGCGAAATCCATCGTAAATTTTTTTTTCGTGAGATGTAATTTTTTAAGATTGGATAATTTGTTCCGGTGCGCTAAGTAAAAAAATGTTTTAAATAAAATTTGTTAGTTTTTAAAAGAGATATCTTGTGAGCCACTTTTCATACGATTCACTTTCCCTATACTGTTTCCAAAGTTGGTACCATTATCACCAATTTCCGATTCAAATCAGAAATTGATAATATCATTTGTTCCCCTCGAAACCCTTTTAACTTTTGTACGAAACATTTTCTCGTTACAGCCATTCGATATTAATTAAAATGAAACTCAGTATATAATTTTATTTATAGCTTAGTGGGAAAGCAAGTAAGATTGGATTATTTTTAAATTAATATTTCAAGCGTACCAAAATATTTGTTGACACCAAGGATGTTGAGTATTCGTAAGTACCAGTAGATGCAATCAACACAGTATATGACACGACCCACATCTAAAGTCGAATGTCGCAAACGTAATGCTAGTCCGATTTGGAAAAATATAATACCAGCGGCATCGCAGGGGTTCCACATGTTCCATGCCCATACACTGAATTTGTGCGAGAGTGTCGCAGGTTCCGAAGTTGCTATTTCACGTACCTTTTCACATCCGAGAGTACAGATGTATGCAATCGCATATATTTCAGCCATCGACGGATGATCATCCATATGCACCAAAATGCAGTACGAAAAGAAAAGCAGGAAAATAATGTAGGCTATCTACAAAAAAAAAGACTATTTTTATCGAATTACATCTCATTATAATCATAATATTTGTTATAATCATTTATATTAACAAACATAAATATAGATAAATATAAATACATATTATTAAGTGTACAACTTTGCTTCCGCCGTTTTTTTTCCAAAATTCGAGGCTTTATTGTAAAAAACTGGTTATACATTTATGATTCAAGTATTGCCCATCGCTAACCACTACTTTCTCCCATCTTTCGGGTAGCGTACAAATCCCGCGTCAAAAAAACTGGTCATCTTTTGAGGCGATCCACGAATCGATCCAATTTTTTACGTCTTCATAAGACCGGAAGTGTTGGTCAGCCAGGCCGTGTGCCATTGATCGAAACAAGTGATAGTCAGAGGGAGAAACGTCTGGAGAATATGGCGGGTGGGGTAGGACTTCCCATTTCAACGTTTCCAAGTATGTCTTGACCACTTTCGCAACATGTCGAGCATTATCATGCTGCAAAATCACTTTATCGTGTCTCTCGTTGTATTGCAACCATTTGTCTTTCAATGCTCGGCTCAAACGCATCAATTGCGTTCGATACCGCCTGTGATTGTTTCAGTCGGTTTTAACAGCTCATAATACACTACGCCGAGCTGGTCCCACCTAACCTAACCAAATACAGAGCATGACCTTGGAGCTGTGAATTCGGTTTGGCCGTCGACGTGGAAGCATGGCCGGGAACTCCCCATGATTTTCTGCGCTTGGGGTTATCGTAATGAACCCATTTTTCGTCTCCAGTCACAATGCGATGTAGAAATCCCTTCCGTCTTTGCCTTTCAAGCAGCTGTTCACAAGCAAACAAATGCCGTTCAACATCTCTCGGCTTCCCGAGACTCATACGGCATCCAATTTCCTTGCTTCTGAATCATTCCCATGGCTTTGAGGTGTTTTGAAATGACTTGTTGAGTCATTCCCAATGATCGTGTCAATTCTTCTTGATTTTGACACGAATTTTGATTAAGTAATGCCTCCAATTCTGCATCTTCGAAAACCTTCTCTTTTCCACTGCTATACCGGTCTTCGACGTCAAAATCACCGTTTTTGAAGTGTTGAAACCACTCACGACCTGGGTTGCCACCTCAGACTTTCGGTTCGCCCGGAGATCAACAAAACAAAAAAGCGAAAAAATACATCCATTACATTGCACTTTTTTTTTGCTTGTACTTTCCTTTATTTTTGCTACATTGCACAATACAATATTTTACTTATATTATAAGAATATATTATTGGGAATATAGTATATAATATATAATATTTAATATATAGGAATATATTATAGGAACTGCGACATTGCAACATACTTCTACGCTTATTTTTTAACTTTAAAAGTGTACTTTTTATTGCTTATTGCACTTTTTAATAACTCTGCTTGTTCAGGTTTCATTATATATTTATAGAATTCTTCACAATTCATTTTGTAATTCATTTTTGTACAAATTTCTGCTGTTACTGATTCTACTTTTAAGCGATTTCGCTCATCACACCACACATTATTCATGATAGAAAAAATTCCTTCTACATAACTATTATTTACCGGTATCGCTAAAATGCATTGAATTATTTTTAATAATTCACTTAAATTATCATCATCGTTTGCAAAAATTTTTTTCCATTTTTCATCTAGTGAATCAATGTTATTGTTATTTATATAAGGTAACATATTTTTTACTACATTTATTTCATCATATAATTTATCGTTGTTAATAATTATATTAAAAGAAGTTGCTACGTCCAACACATTTTCATAATTAAAATTATCATTTTTTAAATTAAAAATTTCCATTTTTTTATAAATACTTTTATCATAATCATACCATTTTTCAAGATAATTTAACGTTTTTTCATAAACTTGTATGGCTTCATTAATAAATTCATTTTCTTTTCCTATATATTTCAGTGCAGAATTTACCATAAATCCAAAAAACTTATCCTTTATTCTCATTTCTAATTTTTGTTTTAGGGATCTCATTATTTCATCCAATTCAATACATGTTAAATTATTTTTTTCAATTGACAACAATGATTTTGTCATTAAATTTATATAATGATGTACAAAATATAAATATAATTCTGGATATGAAACAGATTTCCGATTGCTCTCAATTTTATGTTCTTCTTCCTTAACAAAATCCCAAACTACTTTGTGACAGTGCTCTTTACCTAATTGTTTGAAATACATTTTTATAGCAGGCCAGGAAGAAATCAGTCGTTCAACAGCTTGAAATAATGATAACCATCTTACTTGAGAATATCTTATTACTTTTTCATACTCCATTTCTACAAAATCAAAGCATGACTTTAACTCTTCTACTCTTTTAGAACTATTGCTAAATTCTGCATAAATTTTTGCAACTAAATTTTCTACATCATATGATAACGCTTTTATTGCATGCCTTGCTGCATTATGCAAAATATGACAATGACAGTTACCTTTAATTAAATTATTATTTACGCTTGACTTTAAATTTTGATATACAGAAGTATTTTTTCCATAGTTAACAGAAGCATTATCGGCTCCATATGCTACTAAATTTTTTATATCTAAATCATTTTTTTCAATAGATAATTTTATTTTTTTGGATATTGCTTCAGAGTTTTCAGCAGCATCTTCATAAAAATCTATAATTTTATGTCGCAGTCCCTTTTCCTTGTGGAAATAACGAACGGCAAGCGGATAAAATTTTTTATTTCCTTTATTACTCGCATCAGTTGAAATAGAAAAAGGCAAATTTTGCATTTCTTCTAATACCATTTCGGTAGATTTAGAGTAAAGTACATTTTCCACAATACATTGCACTTTCGTTCTTCCACAAAAAATTTTTGAACATATAGCTGAGTCCTTAAAAATGTCATTATTTAATTTTATTCCACATTCTGTACTTAAATAACTGTGATGATGATTTAATCCATGATATATCTGTGCAACTTCAGCAGCAGCAACTTTCAAATTTTCATTTTTAAAATTTGAAGTTGACGGAAAAAAATTTGTTACAATTTGGTTAGTTAATCTTTGGGAACTTGACTCTCTATGCTGATTACTGGTACAATGTTTTTTTACAGCTTTTTCTCAATCGTATTTTATGGTGAACTTTGTAGAACACAATGTACATTTAGCAGTGTACATATCAATTTTAATTAGCCAATTGTTGTATTCTTTCTGATTAAACCAATTATCTTGAAATTTTGTTAAATACTGCTTTTTCTCAATTTTTTTCTTTTTTGATTCAGGAGAATTCATTTTATTTATTAATTTTATCAATTTAACCAACAATTTAATCTGTTTAAAATAAATAACATTTTTAATATACAAGCTTAAAACTGTACTTTTAAAAAGTATAAGAAGTATGATACATATATTAATATTTGCATGGTTATCGAAAATTAACTTAAATATATTATTCATCTTGTACATTTTTATTGGTACATGTATTTAATCGGCTAAAAATTACATAATAATATTTTTCTTTGTATCTTTGTAATAAAAATTAATTTTAATAAATATAACATTAAATATTTTCCTTCAATTTGAATACTATTAATGTTGCTTAACATAATAAAACAATTTTTTGAATTGAATTATTTAGAGAGAAAATATTCTATTTTCAAAATATAAAAATATAATTTATTAACCATAATTATTTATTGCTTGGAATAAGAAAAAATTATGACAAGTATAAGAAATTATTTTATATTGAGTTTATCAAAACATAGAATTAAAAAATGAATAGGACATGTAAATAGTGAATATTTTTCTTTGAAGTAAATTTTACAAATATATGCATGTGTAAATACGTATATATATTAATAAGAAAGATGATTATTAATGTATAAAAGACGATTATTAATGTATAAAAAATTATCGATAACTATGCAGATGTAATAATAGTACAAAATGTTCTTGTTTCTTACCTTAAAAAAGTGGATAGTTTATTCAAAAGTCAAAATTGCAATTTTAATGGGAACAATTCGCAATACTAAAACAGTATGAATAATTATAAAACCAAGAAACGGAAAGAGAAAGAGAATAATACGTGAAAAATGTACTCCGTACTGCCGAAGGACTGCTCTCTCAAGTTGTCTCGGATAAAGTAAAGCTACTGGTTACTGCACGATTACTTTTTATTTTCAACAGTTAACGCTCGACGGTTTCAATAGCTGACGATCGACAATGCTGCTAGTGGTATTAAAGGCGCCCGCGCTTATTGCATGCCTTGCTAAATTTACCGCTATCATATTTGAATTTTCGTAGCAAAAAAAAGTCATTTAAAAAATTAAATGTTTCGGAGGGCAGTCCGGAGATTTTCTCTCTCGGCCGGAGACCCGGAGATTTTCTCTTTCGCCCGAAGATTCCGGGCCAAAACCGAAGAGGTGGCAAGCCTGCTCACGACACGTTCTTTCACTAATAGCGGCCTCACCATAAGTATTTGAAAGCATTCGATGAGTCTCAGCCGCAGATTTCTTCATATTGAAGCAGAAAATTAAAACCTCCCGCAAACGAGAATTTGGCTCGTAAACTGACATTTTCAATCGAGAATAACTTTATGATGCAGACACAAATCGACTAATGTTTCTATGGGGTTATGTTGACAGATGCCCAAGTTTATTGTATGACGTCTATGATCTATTTATTTCGACCACCACTTACCGCTAAAGCCATCTATAGAAAAACGGCGGAAACAAAGTTGTACACCTAATATTTTTATTTTTATATAAAATTTAAAATAAAATGTTAAACAACACTTATTCACCTACACATTTTTTTTACGGAAATCAATACTATTTATGTTGCAATGCAGTTATTTTATATTTTTGATTGTATTATACAAAAGAATTTTGTACAACAGATTTTTTTCAATATATCAGTTTTTCTAGTGTGCACTTGGCATCTTTTCTACCATTTTTTAAAAAGATAATTTTTAAATAATTTCTACTTACAGCGTTTGCCCAAAATTTTGTTATTGGAGCAGTGTAGAACTCATACAATTTCTTCTTTAATCTTAATGGTCTGGTCGTTTTATTATCGTAATATTCAGGTCGAAGACCGTAAGCACGATGTATTTCATCATCAATATCCGTTACTTTTCCATTCTCTTGGACAATCGTCTCCTTGATTATTGTACTGTGTTCGTTGCCAATTAAAGCCTATAGAAAAGCATAAATAATTTACCACTACTCGAGTAAAGTATTTGTGTACTGAAAAAGATATTACATAAAATTTGATAAGTTTCTCGATACACGGTTAAATGGATATCGAACTTGAGATGTTTAACAAAAAGAAAGAAGGAATTTAATTTAGTTTGATATAATGATCATTCGAAAGCGTACATGACATATAATAGAGACATGTAATAGAGATATATAAATTAGATATATAAATTATAGACAAAGTTGTTTGGATAATACCTATCAAATGTTAAGAAGAGAAACATTGCACATTTTATAAAACATGAAATTGACATTTATCTACATTGTTAATAAGAAAAAACAAGGATATCGATTATCAATTTATCAATAACCAAATTTTTTGCATCTCAAATTACCTAATGAGAAATAATTGGTCGAAAAGACATTGATCGACATCAAATCGACATCTATTCGCCACATTTTACATCGATTTAATATCTTTACAATACTCACTTTTTACTGGATATACTTAACTGGACTAATCCATTATAGCAACTAAAGATAAAAAAAGAAGCTGCCTCTCTCAAACAATAAGGAATTGAAAAATTATATTATAAATTTAAAAAAAATATATTATAATTGATTATATAATCCATAATATTGTGAGATAATATAGTATATTTTTGATATAAAAAAATTGTCTGTAAAAAAAAGTAAGATTAAAGTTTGCAGGGATACCATAATAAATATGTAACTACACCAAAAAAATTACTTTCTTTAGTGCCTTAAATAAGGATATTATTGTTGTTACAATAAAGAATTACTGTAAAATAGTCTTAAATCTTAAAACTTTTTAATTATTTAAAAACAAATTTTAGCAAATAAAATATGTAATTAAATATCAAAGACTTGAAACTCTGCGCTATTTTTGTGACTCGAACTCTAGAAACTTGGACGCAGGATTGTTTCCTCTAAAAAATCTTGATTGACTAAATATTTTTTAAAATAGTTTTTTTAGTAGCAATAATAAATGAATTAAATTGTTAAATACAAATTTACTTTTTAAAATTTATTAAACATTTAAATTTTTATCCATAGTTTTAATTTTTTCATTCTAAAATAAAATAAAATAATTTTTATCTATTATGTTTAATAAAGATTTACAACTTGATTTTCTGAAAAAATTGAGTTTAGTTTTTAACAAAATCCTCTTTTTAAAAAATTAGCATCCAAGGTTATCAGAGTTTTAAATTTCGAACGTCGCAAGACCTCACAAAAACTTCGGATTCGAGTTTCGAGGATTTAAAAATCAGGTTTTGAGATATTCTCTATATTATAATTATGTTTGAGTTGTAAAAGTTGTATTTGTAAAAATATATATAGAAAGTTATTAATGAGAAATTGTCTTTTAGTATTAAGATGATTCACACACACAAGTTTAACTGATATATTAATAACCAACTGTTTGATTCATCATTTGTAATGCACATGTGTGTATAATATGTATATAAGACAGTGAAATATATTCAAGAAACTTTTTAGCTTATTATAATAACAATTATAATAAGTTAAAAAGTTTCTTGAATATATTTCACTATCTTATCCATTGCAAGGTAAATGTTAGAATATACATGAATAATTATTGCGATTGTGAAAAGACTGATGAAACTAAAAGACATAAATAAACAGTAGCTTAAAAGTGCACCAAAGATTGTGATTATTGTGATTATTATCACTGCGTTTGGTCAATATAGATATACCTTAACGCCTTGTTGGCTGCTGGATTTGTTGCATATGCTCAGGCTCCTGCGCGGACGTTTCTAAAAAATAATACCCGTACCTACATAGTTCGTATGTTACAAATAGTTCAATATATCCTTAGAGAAAACAATTAATTTTTTAGAATTGTATGTATATTAAAAGTACATCTCTTAATCCAGCAATTATGACATGGTGCAACATATTAATGGCGCAAATATTACAAAGTAAGCAAAAGAAAAAGTGAAAGGCAAGATTATATTATTTTAATCATAAAGATGAAAAAAGATGTATAATTCTATTAAAACAAAAGATATAAGCCTAAGGTACAAGATATGTGGGAGACAATGTATTAATACTGATCTTGTCTAAATAAACATCATTTGGAAATTACACACATATGTAGTATACATATGAGGCGTCCAGTTTCAAAACTCGCTAAAGTCATTTTTTTAAATTTTTGAGCTGGCAAAAGGAATCGATTGTCAATAGAGACCACTACAATATGATAAATTGTTGACGTTTCAAAAATTACTTACATGGCCCAAATTTTGCATCAAAAAGTTCTTACAATTCCAAAACTCATTCATTCCAAATCCCTACTGCTTCAAAGTCCCGTTTCAAAAAAATGAGAAAAGTGCTTTTAGCGAGTTTTGAAACTGGACGCCTCATATATTCATATATATACAATTTCGAAGCAAAAACTTCTTCCTTAGGGTTAGGTTAGAAATCATATAACATTTGTTACATTTGTTAGTTACACAAGTTTTCAAAGTAAATCTTCATGTCTTGCATCGATTTAAGGTTTGTATAATTTCAACAATACAAAAGATATATCAAATCATATTGTTTTTATATGATTAATACAATTTATTTTACATTTTATATTACTTTTTATTGTAATGTTTGTAATATCTTTTATAGAAATTGTTATGTAATCACGACAGTTGTTAAGAATAAGTGTCATAATGTGTCATCTTACGGTTAGGCTGAATCTTTAGTGAATAATTCGCGTGTGAATTATGTATGTACATTTCATTCTTTAGCGGATTAACACCGTTACTTTCGGTCAAAAAAATCTCAGGTCAAACCTAGAAATGTATATAGCTTTTAAAATTTTCTTCGTCCACGACATTGTAAAGGATATTTTGTGAAAAATATCACACCTCAGCTAGAATTCGAATCTCTGGATGGGAATCTCGGGATGGGTGTCTTACAATCAACCAATTCGATTATTGAAGTAGAAATGATAATTATCCCAATAATCTGCACGCACGCACGCACTCACGCACGCACTCACGCCCGCCCGTGCAAGAGCTAAATGAGGATGATTTTGATAGACGCATTGAATTTTGTGAGTTGATGATGGAAAGAATATACGAGGATCCTAACTTTCTATCAAACATAGTTTTCTCAGATGAAACAACATTTCAGATAAATGGCAACGTTAATCGGCACAATTGTAGATTCTGGTCTGACGCAAATCCTCACTAGATTGAAGAAACACGCACGCAGTATCCGCAAAAATTAAATGTGTGGGCAGGTATTCTCAATAATGCCATCATTGGTCCATTTTTCATCGATGGAAATTTAACAGCTGCGAAGTACGAGGATATGCTAAGACATGAAATAGTTCCAGCAATACAGGCAATCGTGGGGGATAATTTTGAGGACACATGGTTTCAACAAGATGGTGCTGCATCGCATTACGGAAGGAACGTCCGTCATTATCTTAGCACAATGTTTCCTGAGCGATGAATAGGTAGGAGAGGAGCTATCGAATGACCTCCTAGATCGCCTGACCTAACACCTCTCGACTACTTTCTGTAGGGTTACTTAAAAGAAAGAGTTTACAAAACAAAACCACAAAATCTGGATGAATTACGAAATCGGATTCTTCAGGAAGCTGCTCTTATCTCTCATAATTACATTCAAAATGCCGTTTTATCTTTTTATCATCGAATAGCTTGTTGTCAAACAGTTGACGGTGCACATTTTGAACAATTGATATAAACCTCCCTACAATTGCCTTAGTTGATTATACACACACATCCGGTCTTGCACACGCACGCACGCACATACGTACATGCACACGCACGCACATACGTGCATGCACACGCACGCACATACGTACATGCACACGCACATACGTACATGCACACGCACATACGTACATGCGCACGCACGCACGCACGCACGCACGCACGCACACGCACACGCATCATGGAATGTCTCTTTAAAGCAAATGTACATAATAATAAATTTTAAAGAAATCGCGACGATCATTTCTGATAATGATCTAAACTCACTAAAATAATTTCTCACCAGATAATTTTTAACTCACTAAAGTAAATAATAATTTCTGATAAATAATAATAATTGCTAAATAATAACTAAATAATAATAATTACTAAAAATCCAGCCTGACTGTAAAATGCCACGTTATTTACTTGTTCATTATTATCAGAAACTGTCGCAACTTCTTAAGGATTTATTATTTTATGTTTGCCTTATAAAGAGAAACTCCTTAATGTTTAATATAGGTTGTTGTGATGAATATCACTTATGTCTCAGTTGTCAAATTGGTTAAAGATCCAATCTGATCGTAAAATGGCACGTTATTTGTTTACTTGTTAATTACGAGGTCGTGACTTCTTAAAAATTTATAATTAAGAATATCCGGAACTCTTTAATAAGTATTTATAGTCATATTTTATGAATTGTTTATCATCATACTGTCATTTCTAAGATGCAAAATAATTACCTCGACATCTGGTCCTGTTGGGACACTATGTTCAGAATCGCTATCTTCCTTCTCATCTTCCAAAGCAATCAGATGCTCTTCCTGCGTTTGAGGCATTAATTGTAATTCTTCTCTGCTTTTGAATTCCAATCGCGTTATGTATAGAGGGCAAAACAATCCCAAAATCACCTAAGAACACATTTAAATATGTGTATGTTTTAGATATTAAATTTTTGATCAGTTGACTGAAATCGGACTAGTTATAATAGATTAATTTCTTACCTTTAAATTAGTATTTTTACGTGTACGAAGACCACCCATCCATAAATCGGCTAAGATAATTTGGCTACAAGGATGCGCTAATAGCGGTCGATGATTCGCTGTAACTGCGAGAGACAAGCATGTCTGCCCCGACCAATTTTGAAGTTCCGAGGTTAATAGCTGCTGCGTTTGATCATCGTCTTGTCGGTAACAATAATCCAATAATTCGAGTGCTATAATGAACAACATACAATTCGCAATTAGTTGTACAACAGTGATTCACATCTAAGAAGATTAATTTTATATTTATGCATACCGATATTTTCAAATTCTTTGCCATAACCACGCAATTCATCGTAAACCTCAGTTTCCAGATCGTCCTCGGCCGCCTCGTGCGCCATCGCCTTGTATAGTTTTAGCGCAACGAGTGCCTTGGCTAATGCTTCCTCTCCGTGTTGCCACATCAACAAAGCCATTTGTTGACGCTTCGTTAGCACGGCCCAAATAAGCAACTCGTTAAAAGGATAATCAAAGAGAGGAGTATCGCGATTAGCCGGTAATGTCTCGGCGAGCAGACTCATGGTCAGACTATCAGACTTTCCACCGGAGCCTGCATAATAGCGCGTATTACAGTTTGGAGCGCAGCTGTTTCGATGTAAATGCTGTTGATGACCACCGCCGGATCTCTTCATCACCTTCGTATAGATCATGCGAAATCTTCGCCGAGTATATTGTGCACGATACGCACCTCCCATCAGTTTGTTAATCACGAGACCGATGTCGTGCAACGTATACATATAACCCCGTGGTATATTGGGCCGTACATCACGTAATATGTAACCCAATGTGTTAGATGGACCTTCTTTCTGATGGATTTGAAGAAAAAGAAGAAAAAATATACATGCACTACAATATTCTACGTAAATTATAATGATTCAATTTTCCATGCCAATTATTTCAATAATCTTCTTCTTTGTATTAAAAGAATCATGTGCGCGTGCACGTACGCACGCACGCACACGAATAAATTTCATAGAATATATAAATTTATTATAATTAGAAGATGAGATTATTACCAAATAAATTAATGAATAAATTAATTCATTTACCAATCATTTACAATATAACTCGTATTCTTACTTAAATTATTTAAGAAAAATTGTCGTTATAGTAATAAAGTTGATCTACCGTATTATATAACTCCTCGAGACGAGGTATTGATAAAAACTTTCGCATAGATACTCCATTTTCCAGTAAAAGTTTCACAAAGTCTATTCTGTCATGCTGAAGCGCTTGCATCATAGCTTGTTCTAAAGCACCGGGCGGCCATTTTTGACCATAGATGAAAATTTCACTTCGAGCGATATCTACACGATTCCATATTAAAGAAAGAGACAACTGCTCAGCCGGGGATAATTGTTTCGATTTAAACAGGGCTGTTAATATCGTTTGATCGAGTTCTTGCGGTCTATCTTGCGATATTCTGAACACAGTGATCTAAGAGTATAATTTTTACTTATTATTAGAGAATTTTCAGTTCAACATTTACATGACGCAAAGATAAATATTATTTCTACAAATATCAAATGTTTAGGATAGATACCAAATGTTTTTTTCGTGTACATTGCAAGAGTTCTGAACAAAGCTGGCTTGCTTGTTCGGTTGAAACTTGAAAGGTGCGTTTAATAGTTTCTAAAACTTGTTCCTTAACACCTTCCAGTGGTCCTTCTCCGTCACCAGTCTGTCCGTCTCTCCATCTACATAAAAAGCATATTTCATAAAAAACACATATATCTTTAAAATATACTATGAATACTATGTAAGCACGTCATTACTTGTGCATAAAAGCGATTAGATCAGCTGCACGTCCCGAGCCATCACAAACTACTACGGGCACAGGTGGATCGTCCGTTACGTACTCCAAAACTGCGCGGATTGTATTCGTTCCACCTTCAATAACTAACGCAACTACCGGTATGCTGCTGTGTGTATCTGGAAGCAACTTTGGTGAATCAAAGTGTCTTGAATTATAAAATTTTTAAATTTAGTACATGTGGATCATCCTTACATGGTTGTAATTTTAGATTTGAGATGTATTTCTCTAATTTTCTGCGGAGAACAATCTCTGCACCATATCGACCGCCAGTACCATTGTCTACTAGTAAAAAGTAAGCATGCCGATTGTTTAATACTGTAAACTTAGTCCTGCAAATTCATATACAAAATCTACTATACAAAATACTTTACAAAATAATTCCCATAAGTAATGCTTTAATAATACCCTTGCATTGATTAAATGTACAGTACTTACCATGGTGAGGAGACGCAATCGTATGATACTTCTCCACCACGACCAACTAATTCGTGACTTTTATCCAAAATTCCCCAAGGGGCAATACCTATACTTACTACGCGACCCTGTCGTTGAGAACGTTCCAACAACAACGCGTCACCGACTTGTCGTGTAACACCTACGAGAACATGTAAAAAAAAATTAAATTTTTGCTTTTTTTATTGTTGCTTAATTTTAATTTTTCTTATGATTTTTCTTTCTCTTTATCAACAGAATATAGGATTTTTATTCACTAGTGTATGAATGTGTATTATTAAAAGTAATATTGAAACATTAAATTCAATTAACAACTATAAATTATAATTAAGTATAAATTATAGTATTTGTACCTGTGTTTGTTCCCCCTGTAAATATCCAAGCTCCTGTTGTTTTAGCAGCTTTCAATAAACCTTTACGCAAAACTTTCTTCAGACTTGACTGAAGTTCAAAATTTGACCGACCACCATGTACTGTAATTAACAATTTGGGCAATCCTAAATTCCATTCCCGACATAACAGTTGTACAATCGGTTCTGGTCGTGTGTCATGAGCCAATCTTACATACTACAAGTGATATATAATGTTTTTTCATTCTTAAATAATAATTATTATAAGAATATTATATAATACATATTAATAATGTACAAAATACTGGATATATACTTGTGCTTTTGTAGGATGTGGACCACCCTGAAATTCTATGGTACCATATGCATCAGTAGGAAAAGGACGAGTATTTTTTCCTGGAGACCATTCACGATCCTTTTCTCTGTTCTCGCCAAGATTATAACTTTGAACATCCGCCCCAGTTCCGCAATGATGAGTGTATGAATAACCACAGCAACATCTATAATGATATATAATCTATAATAATCTATAACAATATCTTATATCGTATAAATGAGTTGTATGTATTTTATATGATAAATATATGTCATATAATTACAATTGGTCACATTTTTATACAAAGCATCTCGTAAAAATCATAATAACACTTAAGAGTAAATTTCAGAGATAAATTTTAAGATGACCTTTAATGTCATCTTAAGATTTTAACAATTATTAAAAATTAGTACCAAAATAAATGTGTCGCTGCACCATTGTGTTAAAAAATTATATTTCTTCTTAGAAATATATAGTGGAACATTTTCCAGTTGGTAAATTATTTCCCAGAAAATTTAGATAGATTGCTCTTCTATTTATTATTATTTATCCATGTTCACCGTTTTCTGGATGCAACTTAATGAAACAGATGGATAGGATGGACCACAACACTGATCAATAAGATCGCGGATTTAGGTAGATCATTTTCTTTTGGGAACACTTAAAAAATTATATTTATCGAAAATCAGTCAACAATTGCCAAGAACTGCACGAGCATCAAAGCAGTTGCAAACGTATATTTTCAAATGATACGCAATGCTAGAGAATATTTATTGCGAATAAAATCACACAGATGAATGGTGCACAACTTGAACATTTATGATAATAAAATAAAATAATTTACTATTATAAAAAATAATAATTTATTATTATTAAAATTTAGATTGTTATAAATTATTACAAAATTTATTTTGAAATAAAATAGTTTGTTTTGTTTAATGACAGTTTATTGTACTCTTTGTATATATAATCGTATATATTTCAATATTAACAAGGAGACGATCAAATTTTCGCCTTTAGCACTCTGTTAAAGTACTTAAGCGCGCAAATTTTAGACTACCTCATTCGCTGACTTTAAATGTTTCTATTTCTAAAACTACTAATGGTCTGAATATCTTGGTATTATGATTTTTGTCTTAAAGTGATCTAAAAAATTTACCCTTAAGTTACGGTTTATGAGACACCCTGTATACATCACTATATATATTTTTATCTTGTTTGTAAAACTGTACGTATGCTATAAAGTATGAAAATTTTTAATATTATATTTTATATACTAACAATATATCTAATAATATATAATAAGTCATAATGCAAATATAAAATATACATTTTTTATGGTAGATGTAAAAAAGAATCAGAAGACAAGTAAACATAGTTATAACGCAGTTAATTAAAAATGATAATTAAGTATGATAAAGTTTATGTAATGAAACGGATATGACGCAGGAAGACTGTAAATGTTACGTTTATACTTTTAAAAATCTGCTAAAACAAGAATGTTATTTTAAATAATTAACAAAGTTTATAAAAGTAAACAGGATTTATAAATCAACATACGAGGATCTTACCTGGAAGTAGTAATCACATCATATTCTGCATTCTTATCTCCCTGTACTTGTACAAACCTATAAATGGAATAAAACAGAAAGCAACTCAAATCAATGGACGAATAAAAAAAATACAAATTATGATTATAAATATTTTGATTTAAAATTTGTTATTAAAATGCATTTATGTAGAAATCATAACTCATGATGGTTGATGCAAAATCTAATCATCAATATGGTGATAGACAACATTATGAAAAAAAATAAAACAGATTGATCGATGAGAAACAGAGAGAGAACAATGAATTTATGTGTTCATCTTAAGATTAGTAGATGTGTTCATCTACTAATTTCATGACAAGTCACACTTTATAGCACACGCTACATTTTGCTTATATAAAATAGTAAGATATAAGATAATATAATTATTAAGAATCTTTTACTATATAATAAACATTAATAATTATACTGTAATCATAAAAAATTTTATACAATGCAAAATTTTTTGTTTTTTTTAATATCATTAATCTATTAATTTTCTTTCTGTATATACGTATTACAGTTGCTGTATGTTATACTAAAGCCCTACCTGTGTTCATCCTCAGTGCTTGGAATAAATTTTGCACATTCCCTCTTTTGAAATGTTGCTTCTATCCAACTGCGTTCAGTTGTCTATAATTTTAAAAACATAAGAATAATTGCAATCAATATTTAAACGTGATAATTGCAATCAATATTTAAATCAGTCAGAATGTCAATTTGAAAAACATTAAAAATCTTTATATAATCTCAAATGTAACCTATAATTAATCTTACAAATATAATCTTTTATTCTTTTATATCTATATACATGCGTGCGCACATGTATATAATACATACATCGCATTATAGATTAATTAGTATTCGAAATAAAATTAAATATACAATAAAAAGAAACAAAATATTAATAATAAATTAATAAAAAATTCTGATAATACCTTAACAATTAGTAAGAACCTTAGTATAATAAAAAAAGAAAATACCTTAACTTTCTTTTTCTTCACTTTTGGGGTATTTACACCACAGATAACATTTCCAATTGCCATTTTAGTGAAACTTATGCTCACTTTAACTTAAGCAGTGTTCTAAAGAAAAATAATCGAAAATAATAGAAAAAAACATAATGAACATAATATATAATAGATACTATATTTTATTTTTTTAATTTTTAATTGATTATATCTTATGATGATTATATCTTGATTATAGCAAGACCCAAAGTTTTTGAGATTAACAATATAAAAAAAGATAAAAAGGAAAAAGGAAACAACCATTTTTACTTTTCAATATTATCATTTTTTTAAATAAATTGATTTTTCTACACAAAAAAGAATTTTGAATATTTATCTTTAAAATTTAAACCCAAACTATCGATTGAGACTTAATTAGAACTCTATCTCACTTCAGCTGTTATTAAAATATATGAATAAAAATATATGAATAAAAATGTTTGTCAACTTTCAGTTTCACTTTTTGAATAACTATGAACTTCATCCAAGCATTTTTGTGATTCTCATAAATAGAGTCACAGATGTCTCACTATCATTCTATAAACTTTGCACGAAACACTTAACATGAGACACTATTATCTCTTGATAAACATTGTTTAAAGAATGAAAAACTAATAAGATTTGTATACAGTAAAGGTAAAATTTCTATTAAAATTTTATTATTCTCACAGATTGCAAATTAGCCTTCAATTACATATTCAATTCGTGTGCATAATTAAATTATACAAAAAGAAAGTTCAACAAAGAATTTAATACTTTACAAGAAAATAAGATATTGAATAAAATAAAACGTAAAGTAAAATAAATGATTGGAATAAACAAAGTATATCTCTATGATTGATAAATCTCAATAATTAATAAATTCCGAGATATTCATTACTCACCAATCGACAGGATTTGTTCTTAATCATCTTTACCAATCCTGGTAATGTACATAAATCGCTAAAAGATGGACAGTCCGAACAAGCGTGATTATCCGGATCAGAGTAACACTATAATATTAACCTGTTACATTTATTTTGACAAATCATGCCAATGAACCAGCTAAAAAAAACTCCATAGGTTTACAAAAGTCATAACAAGTGCTTTTGCTTTAAGAAAAAGAGATAATTTCATCGTTTTACAATACAGCAATGGATGGAATAAATGGAATTTTGAGAGTAGATTGGAAATGCACTTACATGTTATTTAGGTAGAAAGTGTATAAATGACGCGAATATAATTTAACGCGTTGCGTAGATATAATTGTTGGCGTAAGTACAATTATCCATCTTCATACATTTCGCGATTGTAGTGAGTTAACTCGACCTCAAATCGACATTGTGGTGGCAACGGCGCGAGACTTAAAAGAGATTCGAAATCGGCGGGAAAATTGACGATCTGTCACCACATGGGTCGCGTTCAGCAGACGCAACTGTTGAGTAATTCTTTTTAATGCGTCAACATGATTGGTCTAGATTTCGGGATCTAATAGAAAGGACCAATAATCACTGATCGCTCACTGATCTGCTCTGCTGCTGAACGCAGCCATGATAAAGTAACCTCGCGACCTAACCTTCGTTGTCGTCATTTCGTGCGAGTGAAAATCTGGGAAAAAGATGGACTAAATGTCATAGTTTCGAAGCGGAATCGCTTACTATTATGTTGAAAGTATCGTTCGTAATCGATAAAAAACTCCTTGAACATGCACATATCTATTATACCGTCTTTTTTTTTTACACTGACATTTTCAAATAATATATATATATATATATATATATATATATATCTCATTCCAAGGATAAAAAACGCGATGAGGTTGAGAGAAGGCTCGATTTTTTGAATCCGGCAAAAAGTTATGTACTCACCGAATAAAATTGAAAATCAAGCAATTCTCAAGCGATGGCGTTTATCGCATGATGTATATTTACGTAGCAAGCGCGTCATGGGCATCCAGGCGTGCAATGTGCGTGTGATTATTTCGCAACATGCTCGAGACAACTCGTAACAATTCAATATCCTCGGCGATCGATAGAGTATTGATGGAGTACTACGGTAGTACCATTAACTTAATCCGTGCTGTCTGCGGTCACAGTCATAGACCTTGGCTGCGGTCCGAAATACACTCACATAAGCCAACGGCACACGGTACGAGTTTTCGTAGTATATCGCATACGAGTTAGCCACTAAGCACGAGAGTGAGAGAGAGCGAAAGACGCTCGCTTTCTCTCGCTCTCATGCGTAGTGGCTAACTCGTATGCGATCTACTACGAAAAATCGTACCGTGTGCCGTTGGCTATAGTGCTGAAAAATCTATAGTATACGTGACCATTACGTGACGTAACCATTAACACGTGAGTCGATAGCGCTATGAACACTGATCTCTATTATACACTGGATGGCGTATGTTGTAGAAAAAGTAGGAAAAGTGTGTTACGATTTGAAGATTTGGCAATCATCTTTGGGTTGCATTCCAAAACGTCTTATTTGAGGAAAATTTTACTCAATTTCTATAGTGTATGTGACGTGAACTATAGAGTATTGAGTAAAATTTTCCTCAAATAAGATGTTTTAGAATGCAACCTTGATACGGTAAATTATGCATTTTTAGGCGGTAAATTCAAATAATAATATTGATATAAATATTGATGTAAGGGATTTTAATAGTTAAAGCATAGAAATTACAGTAATATAGAAATTACAGTAACATAGAAATTACAGTAATATATTATAATAATATTTTTATAATTGCTAAAAGTAATTCTTACTACACACACAATACATGTAAACTTAAATTGAAAAATTGTACATATTAAATTTTGGAAACTATATATATTATACTATATAGATAAAACTTTATTTTTTAACTAGAAGACGTATAGCAAGTGGAAAATGCATATAAAATATAAATTAAAAATATAGTAATATTATTGTAAAACTAAATAAAGAGTATATATAAAAATAAAACATGTATGGTGAAAAATTAAACAATGGTAATGTATCTCAAATGTATTTTATTTTCAAATTAAAGTGGACTGTTTTCTTTTCTTTCAGCAAATAAACTCATAGAAAACGCTGTATTTTCATCGCAATGTTTGACCGTACATTTCAATATAATGTTATTAGTAATATAAAAATTAGATTTTCTGCATTTTCTTATATATAATACACTTAATTCATTGATACCTGAAAAACAATCCATAACAGCTTCTCTCTCTGAATGCATTGATGTATTAGTAAAAGGCTTGCCACTTTTTTTAATTTTAGGAGACGTGGTTTCTGATGAAATATGACGCTTTGTAACTTGTTGCCAAGTTATGGATTCATTATTTCTGTTTACTTTGTCAAGCGAATTACTTACATTCTCTTGTATTTCTATAGATGTTTCTAAAAATAAATAAATAAATATATATATATATATATATATATATATATGGGGCATTCTTTCTCAACTTTACACCCATGCTGCCCATTTTCTATTTGATCTAAAAATTTTTGAAAAAATCTTAAAATTTACAGAAAAATGTAAGCTTTCCAATGGCGCGTGGCAAAATTATCACATTCAATAGGATCATCCTTAAAATTTCAGAAAACCGAAAAAAATAATAAAAACGGTAATTATTAAAGTGTAGCGATTATTCGTTCGACGTTTTTCTCTTCCAATTAACACTTTAGAGTACTCTGTTTATCTGTGCACTGTCATATGAGTCTAAACTAAAATAACGGATCCAATATGGCCGCCAAAAATTTAAAAAATTTAAGAAATTAACGGATTTTTATCAAACTTGGTATCAAGGGGTTTTTCGGGTTACTGAATACGAGTTTAAAGTTATCTTTCGAAAATACAAAATGGCGGATCCAATATGGCCACCAAAATATTTTGAAACTTTTTAGAAATTAACGTTTCTTTACCACGATGTTATCGCCATTCATTACAACATTTTAACGTTAAAAAACGTTTCATTGTGATTCCGTTAACCACTTGCGCTATAAAGACGTGCCACGCACGTCAAGATGCTTTTGTTCCAAAATCGCCAGCGACGTGTATACCACGTCGACAGGCATTTGTCGCAAAAGTAAAAATGACGTGCGTGGGACGTCGGCTAACAATCAGATCGTTCGTTTGTCGAGCTACAGTTCCAGAGTGCACATAGAGTCATCAATATCTTGAAAATATTTCAGAATCGATACAGTATTTATTCATATCCGTGTAAAATTCTTTACGTAAGACCCTACCAACGCGCTGAGGCGCTGCTTAAAAGATTGCATTCGCAGACGCGTGAGGCGACAAAGTAACGCCTCACCGCGTGTTATACTGTAGCGCACGGCACGCGCAACCATGAGTTTATTGGTAGCGCAAGTGGTTAAACGCTTTAATATTTGGATTTGTATATCCGACTCTCATAGTTCTGGGCTTCTTTGTGCTTTGAGCGTTTTCTCCGAGGTTTTCTTCGAACAGTTCTTTTCAGAGCTACTTTTAACCGTTTTTTTAGGACTGCTCTCAGAACAATATTACAGAAAATTCTATTATCTATACTATTTTTGATCGTGAATCTTAGAATTTGATTTTGAATATGTCCAGTATACACGGTAATAGATGTTGCAATCCCTACAATGTGGAAGATCACAGAGGGAAAGATCTTCGACGCATTTCGAGAGTTGTCAAACGATTATTCCCAAAGTTTGGAGATGCTAAAATTTGTGCAGCATGTAGGAAAATGAAATCCTCGCATGAATGAAGATACGCACGTCTCATTAAGTCTTCATAAAACGTTTGATAATTGTACTCATGATACTGAACAGAATATTTCTGTATCTTCCGGTGCATCTTCATTATCTTTCAGTGGAATTGAATGCAACATAAAATCACAAAGAGAGATTGAGTTGGAAGATATGTTGAGTGGACTGAAAGAAAAATTTTCCACTCTTGAAATTAATGATCCTTTGAGATTGACGATTTTGACTGTAGTACCAGATGCATGGAGTCTAAATCAAATTTCTCGGGAATTCAATTGTTCTAGGTATTTTGCAAAAAAAGCTAGAGAATTGAAAGTATCTAAGGGTGTTTTAACAGAAACTACTGCTAAGAATGGTAAACCATTGCCGGAAAGTACTGTTACACGAATTAAAGATTTTTACAATAGTGACGAAAATAGCAGAATCATGCCAGGTATGAAAGATATGGTTTCAGTAAAAAATGACGAGGGCAGAGATTTGATTCAGAAACGTCTTCTCCTTTCAGACTTAAGAGGTCTTTATGATATTTATAGTAAATGCCATTCTGACTGTCCAATTAGTTTTAGTAAATTTGCCCAACTCTGACCAAAACATTGTATACTCGCTGGTGCGAATGGTACACATTCGATCTGTGTCTGTACGATACATCAAAATTGCAAATTGATGATTGACTCTGTCAATTTAAATAATCAATAATCGAATTGCGACTACAGATTCGTTATTAGCAACTCGAAAATGTCCCTGATACCAAATATTATAAAAATTCGTTAATTTCTCAAAATTTTCAAAATATTTTGATGGTCATATTGGATCCGCCATTTTGTATTTTCGAAAGATAACTTTAAACTCGTATTCAGTAACCCGAAAAACCTCTTGATACCAAGTTTGATAAAAATCCGTTAATTTCTTAAATTTTTGGCGGCCATATTGGATCCGCCATTTTAGTTTAGACTCATATGACAGTGCACAGATAAACAGAGTACTCTAAAGTGTTAATTGGAAGAGAAAAACGTCGAATGAATAATCGCTACACTTTAATAATTACCGTTTTTATTATTTTTTTCGGTTTTCTGAAATTTTAAGGATGATCCTATTGAATGTGATAATTTTGCCACGCGCCATTGGAAAGCTTACATTTTTCTGTAAATTTTAAGATTTTTTCAAAAATTTTTAGATCAAATAGAAAATGGGCAGCATGGGTGTAAAGTTGAGAAAGAATGCCCCATACATATATTTTTATATATACAAATAAATACATTTTTACATATAAATGTACGTATATTTATTTACTCAACTAAAAAAATTTTATACAGCAATATATAAATAAATCTTATTACAACTATAATAATAATATAAATACAACTAAAACAATTTATAAATATAATATATTATTATACCTTCACTGACTGTAGATGAAAACAAAGTTGGTATTGCATTTGCTCTAAGAATTAAACCACGACCTGATGATCGAAAACATTTTTCATCAAAATGATGACTGCATAATAAACTTTTCTTATTTGGAATAAAGTCTTTCATTTTCATTGCTGCTATCCATTTCTCTAATAATTCTGGATTATCTAAGGGAAATTTGCTTAAAAAATATTTCTAAGATACAAAATTTACAAGGATTTACAAAATAAAATATAAATATTTCGAAATAACATATATTTCTTTTATATAAAATAACTTAGTCATATAAACAATTCTTACTTGCGGAATGATCTTTTTTTATCTTGTTTTTTCATTGCATGACAGTAAGCACAAATTGATTTGTATTCTTCAAATAATGTTGGAATACTTCCATTGCGCAAACATTTCTTATTTGTGACTTGTTGGAAACATTTTTCTTCAAAATGATCCGAACATAGTACTGAATGTTTTGTCGGCACAAATTTTGACCCCAGCCCCATATGTTGCAACCATGACTGCAAAATTTCCTTGTCTTTCAGAGGAAATCTTTACAAAAAATATTATTTTACAATATTAATGTCGGAAAAATATGAAATAAATATAAAAAGAGAATAGTATATAACCTGTGAGACATAAATATGAGTAATATATGACTTGTATACTTACTTATGATATGTTCTATCTTCTATTCTTCGTTTTATTTCACAAAAGGCACACGATGACACCATTATAATTAACAAAAAATAAAAATTTCTACCAACATAAAACAACTTATATGACGACCATATGATAACCTGATGATAACCTGACCGCCTTCACCGCCATATTTGCATATTTTACCGCATTAAAGATGACTTCTAGGCTGCGTTCCGTTTCACGCATGATGCGCATAGAAGCATAGAAAATAGTTTCGTTTCTCTTCATGCGCACTTACTGCGTGCATGGACTAACCTTGTTGCCCCGCCTCTTGGTTGCGTTCAGATCCCCACCCGGGTAACTATAACACTAGAAGTTGTTATAGTACATGTCACGTATGCTATAGTACTTCTAGTATTATAGTGCACCCGGGTGGGAAATCTGAACGCAACCCTTCTGGTGCATGAGACCGCATGAACTGCCTCACCTCGCGAGGCAGCGTTACCAACCGTACCATAATTATTGAAATGTACCATAATTTGTGGCCTGTGTACATAATTTTTTAAACCGTACCATAATCAATAATTGTACCATAATTTTGGATATCAAGCTACTTTTTCAAAATTTATCATTTTATTTGAAATATAAATTATTTTTTTATAGACAATACAAAATTCGAATATCTAAACATGGCTGCCTATATAATGTGAGTTTCATTTAGCCGTTGGCCGCTAGAGAGCGTTAGCGATTAGATACATTTTACAGTGTACTTTCCAATCTTTCCAAGAGCCGGGGAAGTCCCGGTAAAATACCATAGACATATAACCACGGACTAAGGAATAGAGGAGCACAAGCTGTACCGGTGGGCACGTTTGCGGCGGGGGGGGGGCCGCCATATTCGTTTAGTAATCACCACACATAGAACTCACTATTTGCGTACGTGTGAGAAATGAAAGTCAGATCCTGCGCACAATAAACAAAATAGAAATAGGAATAATTATTAAATATTATAAATAAGAAATTGGAATTATTTATTTTAAAAATAAAAAGAATAGAATAAATTAATGCGTGAATTAAGAAATAAGAATTGGAACTAATTAATATATTTTATTCTCTTGTTAGATGTAAAATAATTTCTCTTTTCAACAATAAACAACAATAACAACAATAACAACAATAATAAAACATAAAATCACCGCCTAACCTCTTTACGCTTGTCACTCGTTATGTCTCGTGGCACCACTACACGAGTGTAACCATGTCACAGACACAGGATCTCTGTGTGAGAATCGCTACAATATGGCGGAAAGCAGTCCCCCCCGCATGCTTGGTTACCATCCCCTCTCGCCTAAACTAGGATTTTAGACTCGGTCCCTCTATTCCTTAGTCCGTGCATATAACCGAGATATATGTCTATGTAAAGTACTGATATCGTCAGTAAAGCCCGAAGAGTGCGTATCTCCATTTTAACAAAGTTTACAGGAGATAAAAAATTATTCGTATAAAGAGAAGTGTGCAAAGTTTACAGATCACAATATGTCTAATCCCGTTTTTGATTCTTCTAATTCTGACAATGAAAGAACGCCACCCAAAAAGATAAAACAGGAAAAAAGAAAACAAAAGTATCGAAAAGAATGGGATATGCAAACAGAATTTAAAGGATGGCTGAAACCCGCAGGTTTGAGGAATTTAAAATTAATTAAACCTAACCCTTACTTAATTATACTTATTAATTATACTTATTAATTATACCTAACCTAACCCTTAACAATGTAAGTAAGATCTTTGTACTTTTTACAGATGACCCAACTTATGCTAGCTGTTCAGTGTGTCATGTCAAGTTTCTGGCTGATATATCTGTAATAAAAAATCATGCCAAAGGTAGTAAACATATCAAAAAAGCACAATATATATTTGATACAGCTTCACAGCCAAAATTATCAATGCTGTATGGACAACACTCACAGCAGTTATGCAATACAAAACGCGCAAAAATTAAACTATGTGGATTTTTATCAGAGCATAACTTACCGATGCGGATAATGGACCACCTAATACCATTACTAAGAGAATGTTTTCCAGATTCTAAAATAGCGAAGGAAATATCTATGGGACGGACTAAGGCAACAAATATAATTAAAAATATAACTGGCAGTTTTGAAGCAAATAGTATTATTGAAACTTTAAAAATAACTAAATTTAGTTTTCTCATTGATGAATCTACTGATGTAGGTAGTGTAAAAAGCATTTGTGTTTGTGTACGGTTTTTTGATAAAAAATCATCTCAAATATGCACCAAATATCTTGAGTTGATTGAATGCTACAATAAAAATGACGCAGAGGCTGAAGGCTTGGCAAATGTTGGCATGACCGCAGAAAATATTTATAATAAGATAATGGCTTGTTTTTCAACGAACCAAATACCCTACAGCAATATAATTGGTTTTGTTTCAGATGGTTGTAACACCATGTTTGGAGAACATAATTCTGTTATTAGTAGATTAAAACTAAATTTTCCTGGAATTATGGTACAAAAGTGCATTTGTCATTCACTTCACCTTTGTGCTAGTGAAGCATGCAAAGTTCTTCCCCATCATTGTGAAGATCTGGCAAGAAATATTTACAATTTTTTTAACTGTAGCGCTAAAAGGCAAGCTCAACTATTAGAATTTCAACACTTTTGTAATGTTGAGCCACATATTCTAAAACAGGCACAAACAAGGTGGCTTTCATTATTGATGGTAGTTAATAGAATATTAGAACAATGGAACCCATTGCTCTTATATTTTACAAATTCTATGGTTGAACACAGATTACAAAGTTCAGAAATGATTTTAAATAATTTAAAAAATCATGAAACTAAATTATTCTTCCACTTTCTACAGAGGGTTTTGCCAAAATTTGTACATCTTAATGAATATTTTCAAAGTGAACGGGTAATTTTAACAAGCGTTTATAAAAAGTTTTGCGAAACATACCGCGATATTCTGTTGATGTATATGATTCCCCAATATGTACAAAAAACAAGCCTTTATGAAATAGATCCTAATAATTCAGAGAAATTCTTGCCTCTGAATCAAATGTATTTGGGAGTACAAATTTTAAATAATATTGAAAAATTGACTGAAAATGAGAGACAAGACTTTTTATATAGATGTAGAGAATTTTTAAAAATTTCGTGCAATGAAATAAGAAAACGATTCGACTTTAGTGAAGAATCTTATATGAGTAAAATATCTATTTTTGATGTGTTGAATTCTAATGAATATAAAAGTATTCCCACATTATTCTATTTAATCAAATATTTTCCCAGGATCATAGATCCTGAAGATATTAAAAAAATACAAGCTATAGATGATCAGTGGCGCTTATTTTGCAATTATAAATATCCAGACGAATTCAGAAATAAACAACTGGATTGGTTTTGGTGCAAAATAGGCGAACTGAAGGATGGCACAGGAGAACGGAAATTTTATGAACTGTCTTCTTTCGTTCTGAACGTCCTTTCAGCACCTCACTCCAATGCCTCGTGCGAAAGAGTTTTTCTAAAATAAATCTTATAAAAACCGACATACGTAATAGATTATGCATTGACACAATAAATGGATTACTATTATCTAGTCAGCTCATTAACAACGATTGTGTTCATTACGAGCCAGATAAAAGTTTATACATTAAAATGAATAAACAAATGTGTGACGGTACGCCTTTCCGCACGCTGGGATCGGTGGGAATAGCTCGCCGGGGCTAGGGTGAGAAAGGGTGAAACACTGCTCGTAGTATGTGGTAACAAAACAGATATTTATTCAGATAAAGAAAGGTTGGTATATTGTGTACAGTATTTACAATGGGTTGGTATGGTGTACGTGTGTGTGTGTGTGTGCGTGTGTGTGAGAGCGCACAAGTCGCGCTTGCTCACAAGTGAGTGGTGTACGTTGTACGCGGACTTATTCCTAATGCGGACTTATTCGATTAACGCTTACACTAGACGCAGACTTATTGCTAGACGCGGACGTATGACTAATGCGGACTTATTAATTAACGCGGACGCAGACTTATTACTAGGCGCGGACGGACACGGCTTACTACTAGGTGTCCGACGGACACGGCGGATTCGGTGCGGTCGCGGACTCCCGGCGCGGCGCGTAATCGCGAAGAGCGGTAGTCGGCGTGGTGTTCGGTAACACCCGGTCTGGGGATCGGTCAGGTAATAGATCCCTCGGTAGCTCCCGAGGGGGGAAACTTGCACACCGGTAGCTCCCGGCTGTGACGGTAGCACCCGTTCACTGTGTAGTGGGAAGCGGCCGGTAGCTCCCGGCCGCAGGGACTGGTCCCGACTCGACGCGGCGGCCGCCTTATATACCCGGCCGACAGGTGCCGAGTAGTGGCGGGGGAAGTCGCGCGTCGGAGCCGACAGGTGCGGCACGGGCCGCGGACGGCGTGTTGAGGTACTTTTGGCGCCGAAGCGCACGTGTTGGGCGGCTGGTCGGCCCGTGACGAGGAGGGGAGAGGCGTATCGTCACAAATGTATGAAAAAAAAGTCCAAGAGGGCAGTGACGAGATTTGTCTAGGTGCATAGTTTATTTTTAATCTCTAACAGCACACATGTGACATGTCCTTATTGGACGTTTTTTGGACATATGTGTTAGGGATGTTTACATACTTTAATTAAACTATCTTTTATTTTAAAATTTCTTCTTTTTGTTTGTGCAATCTGTTTGGGCCCATTCAGCAGACTCAATTGCTTAGTAGCAAACGAACGTGGTTGGCTCTTACTTTTAGAGCCAACGAATTAATTGCTTAATACAGCGGAAAATCTAATGTTGCCCAACTGTTGAGTCTGCTGAATAGGCCCTTTCTTTTATCCAAGAAGAAAGAATCTTCCTTCCTGCTTTTATATATTATATAGAGAATATAGAGTATAGAGAAATTGTATTTCAATTTGTTTTTTTATAATAAATAATTAAATGTTGGAGAAACATTTTTTAATGTTTAATATTTTCTATTTTCCTATAACAACAGTACCAAGTACCATATTTTTAGTCCAAATACCATAATTTTGGCATCCCTGTCCAATAATTTTACAATTCAAAGTTGGCAACGCTGTCGCGAGGTGAGGTAGTCCATGCGGTCTTCATGTATTGACAAATTTTAGCGCGAAATCACGCGAAATTGGTTAGGGTTAGGGTTAAGTCGTAAACTAATTTGTTTGATTGGAAGATTGTCTTGAAAAGAAATAGATTAAGAGAAGGTATTGAATTCGTAATACTATAAAATATACATGTATATATGAATAATATTGAAATTATATAAAAATTCTCGAAAAAATTCTTGATATTGAATATTCTTCTCTACATATGGTATTAAACCTCCCGAACGGGTCTCCACCTTGACGTGGTGGAGGGGCTTAAGGTCGCAGTCGGGTTCACCCTCTCAGGGGTGACACCGAGTGCGACCGACGAAGAGGGACCCCCCAAGTCAAGGTGTTAGCGACCGTGCCGAGGACTGCGTGGCGCAGGGGGCGCTGCGTCTCGAACGGTGCCTCCCGGATACCGGGCGAACTCCGGGAGTATTATGCCAAGCCCCGGCATCGCGGCTCTGACCGGGTGAGACCGCTCTTCCGCACTACTCGTGGGACTAAAATGAATAACGAGTCAAAAAATAACAATAATAAAGTTCAGGCAATCCTCCAGGGAGTGGCTTCATTAGAAAGCGAACTACTGGAGGATTAGCATTCCATGGGGACGAGAGCTTCGAGCGACCGTATCAAACCCCGAGTTAAATATAGCGACGCTTTCGAAAGGAAAAGCAGAGGTGGCTCCTCGAGGAGGAGAGGGCTAAAGAGGCCCAATCGACTCCTCGAGGGGTCGCCACTGCTTCAGGGAAGGGAGTGGGGCTGCCGATGCCTGGGACGTCTAAGCGACCCAGGTCGGAAGCGATCTCCACCCCCAGCCCTACTGACCATCGCCTGGGCAAGAAACCCAAGATCGACGATCAAGGGTCGTATGCCCAGGCGACTAAAGGACTTGTCCGGCTGGCCCTTGTACTGGAGGGCTATCCGGACAAAAGAATCGGATCCCGGGAAGCCGCGATTATTAGTAAGTTGATCAGGGGGCGCATCTTCGGATTACCTGAGGGAACTAGAGCTCCCGTTTTCACGGGTTCGTGGGAAAGGGATGGCGCGCTATTCTTCTCATGCGTCGACGAGATAACGGCAGAGTGGCTAAAAAGCCTATCTGCCGAGTTGAAAGTGGAGGGGGTTCCTCTGCGTGTGCTGTCGCCCGGGGAGCTATCTAAGCGCCATAGGGTGGTGGTACATGTGGAGGAACCCGACATGACTGTCGAGGAGTCTCTGAGGCTTCTCGACAGGCAAAATACGGGCCTGGGATCCAGGGAGTGGATCATTACCAGGGGCAGTGAGAGGAGAGATGCTTCGAGCACTCACTTCTCATGCCTTGTCGGCGATTCCTCGCTGGAGCGCCTGGGGGCCTGTAATTATAGACCCTTCTGCGGGCTGGGTCGGGTAACCGTAAGGTTGCTCGACAAGGAACGCAAGGAGGTGCCTGTGGTGGTCACAGAGGTGGACGGGGGGGATTAGTCGTTCAAATGGCTAATTTCGGAGTCCAGGTGACACAGATAAACCTGCACCATACAAAAGCGCCTCGGCTATTCTAGCCAGGAGCATGGCTATGGTGCATACAGGCATTGCACTTGTTCAGGAGCCTTGGCTCCTAAATGGCGCAATCAAAGGCCTGGGGGGACGCGGTACTTTTTGTCACACTCTCCCGGGCCGCAAGCCCAGGACCTGCATTGTAACCAAAGGTTGTAATGCGGTGTTCATGTTTCAGCTCAGCTGTGAGGACCTCGCAGTCATCCAGATGAGACTGCAGCTCGCGAATGGTAGAAGCCTAGATCTTTTGATCGGGTCGGCATATATGCCTTACGATTCAGAGGAACCACCCCCTCAGGAGGAAATCTTAAAGTTACTGGCCTACGCCAAGGACAAAGGTCTCGAACTCTTACTGGGTTGTGATGCTAACTCCCACCACGTAGGATGGGGAAGCACCAATATAAACCAGAGAGGTGAGCACCTACACAACTTTATTATGAACACTGGACTAATGATTTTAAATCGAGGGTCGGAACTTACCTTCCTGGACTCGAGAAGACAGGAGGTTATAGACATAACGTTAGGCACGGAGAAGGTGGCGAGCCTGGTGGGGAACTGGAGGGTCTCGAATGAGCCCTCCGGGTCAGACCACAGGCAAATACGCTTCAATCTGCAGCACACCCCAGAAATAATTTGGGTACGCAACCCTAGGAACACGAACTGGAAGGGCTACACGGAGGATCTAGCAATAAAGATCTCCAAGGCCCCGAACAGGTTTAATAATAGGGATAACCTCGAACGAGCGGCACACTTTCTTAGCAATGCCGTCACAGATGCGTTCGAGTCAAACTGCCCGTTGAAGCAAAAGCGCCTTGCGACCAATATTCCCTGGTGGAGTAAAGAGCTGGCTAAGCTCAGGTCGCAAACAAGACGGCTCTTCAACAGGGCAAAGAGGGTGAAATCGCCCATAGCGTGGGAAATGTTTAGAAGTTCCCAGCGACAATATAGCAAGGCTATAGTAGAGGCAAAGCGGAAAAGCTGGAGAGAATTCTGTGAAAGTGTCGAGAGTGCTCCTGAAGCATCTAGACTCAGCAGAATTCTATGCCAGGACTCGAACTCTCGTCTGGGATGCTTAAAACGCCCGGATGGAAGCTTTACTGAAAGTATATCCGAAACACTGGAACACCTGATGGAAACACATTTCCCGGGGTTCGAGGTGATGTCTCATCTCTCAGCCGGAAAGGACGTAGCAATTTCCAGAGCAGTCTATCTGCCCAGGGAATGGTCCCTGGCGGCGAAAGTGGTTGAACCTAAAAAAGTAGAATGGGCGATCCGCTCATTCGAACCATACAAAGCCTCGGGACCGGATGGGATATGCCCCGCTCTCTTACAGAGGGGGCTGGATCACCTACTGGGCCCTCTGACTAGGATCTTCAGGGCAAGTATAGCCCTGAGATGTGTTCCCCAAGCCTGGAGAAGCACCAGAGTGTGCTTTATACCAAAGCCGGGCAGGAACGGGCATGTCCTGGCTAAAGACTTTAGAACCATTAGCCTTACTTCCTTTGTTCTTAAGACACTGGAGAGGTTGGTGGATGTCTATCTTAAAGCGGGACCACTCTCCCTTAGGCCCCTTGCTTCCCCTCAGTATACCTTCAGGGCGGGCAGATCCACGGATACTGCCCTGCATCCCCTGGTGGGCAGGATAGAGGCTCAACTGGAGGCCAAGGGATATGCGCTGGGCGTCTTCATGGACATTGAGGGAGCTTTTGATAGCACCTCGTACAAGGCCATTATAGACGCTATGCAAAGAAAAGCCATACCATCTGCCCTCATTGATTGGGTGCAGAGCATGCTGACGGGCAGATCACTGTCAGTTGGGTACGGGAACATATCACTATGTGGTAAACCAACCAAAGGATGTCCGCAGGGAGGGGTTCTCTTCCCACTACTGTGGTGCCTAGTGGTAGATGAACTCTTGGAGAAATTACAAGAGGCGAACTTCCACACCGCTGGCTACGCTGATGACGTGGCTAGAGGAAGATTTTTAACTACCCTCAAAGAGCGGATGGACGTAGCGCTCATGATCATACAAAACTGGTGCACGGCCAAGGGCTTGAGGATTAACCCCTTAAAGACCGAGGCCATGATCTTCACCAGGAAATATAAACCAGACACCATTGAGCCGTTAAGGCTCTGGGGTAACAATATCTAGTATGATTCGACAGTAAAATATCTGGGTGTCTATTTAGACCCGAAACTACACTGGAAACAACATCTTGAGAATAAAAAGAATAAGTTCTACACTACCTATTGGGCGTGTAGGAAAGCCATGGGCAAGACATGGGGTATTACTCCAGGAGTTGCTCTATGGATTTATAAAGCCATCCTGATACCGAGACTCACTTATGCCTCGGTAGTCTGGTGGCCCAGAGTGGAGAAAGTGGTGACAAGGAACCTGCTTAAATGCATTCAGGGAAATTACCTGTGGGCAGTAGTAGGGGCCATGAAAACAACACCCACGGAGGCGCTGGAGATAGCACTTCACATACCTCCACTCCATCTGAAGATAATCAGTACAGCTAGGCTTATTGCCTATAGATTGAGTTGTCAGGGCGAGTGGAAGGACGGACCTGGTCATACCAGGTTGAAGCTCCTACACAGAAGCCCTTTCACTTTAAAACAAGATAGAATTTCCAGGCAATACCACTGGGATAGGGCGTTTAAGATCGCCATACCCAGCAGGGAAGACTGGAAAGAACCGAAGTTCCAGAGCAGTTTAGGACCAGATACTTGGTACACGGACGGCTCGGGGGCAAATGACAACTATGGAGCAGGAATTTTCAATAGGAAGTATGACTGCAAAATCAGTATTCCAATAGATGGACTAGCTACGGTCTTCCAAGCCAAGGTATTAGCCATCTTGGAATGTGCTAGGATCATACTAGCTAACAACTTTCATAATAAGAATATTTTTATCTGCACCGATAGCAGAGCAGCCTTGGGAGCCCTAGCGAAGCTCACCACAGAGTCATCTCTGGTTAGGGAGTGCATGGACTCACTCGATAAACTTGGGAAAGGTAACCAGATTACCTTACTCTGGACCCCCCCCTTTTTTTTTTTGGTAACCCAGTGGAAATCTTTTATAGATACCCTGGAGACCCGGGGGAGTCTCCAGGGTTATGTGGGATTCACCGGGAGGGAAAGAAATCTCCCTCCCGGCATACCCACTAAAACCACTGGGGGTGACCTTCCTTGGCCTAAAGTGAGGGGGAGCTGGGCATCACCAGAGGTATTCTTCCAGCTCCCCCTCAGGCGTGGCCGTAAATCGGCCTCTGTCCTGGGGGAGGGAGTGACAGAACACTCCCTCCCCATGAATTACCATATCACGGGGGAAGGCCGGGTCACCACCGACCTTCCCCCGCCCCCCAGATGTTAGGAGGGGGGCCGCTTCCGGGTGTTGTTGGGGCAAGAGGTGGCTGGGGGCCCCCGTCCCCAGTCACCTCTTCTTTATCCGCTTCTTCGTAGGTTTGGGTGGAGGTCTATAGGGGGGGAGGACCCTCCCCCTCCTCCAACCCCTCCACGAAGAAGCGGTTAGCTTCTAGGCGAAAGTGGGGGGGGGCGCCTCCGAGGCTTTTACCCCCCCCCCCCGACTTCGCCGCAGCTAAACCGCTCGAGTGCCGATCCAGGGGCGCCGTCACGTGGCAACGGAGTTCCCAACCTGGGTTCTCCGTTGCCAGTTTAACGACGGCGCCCCTGATCTGATCGACACTCGCCGACCCACGGGGGAGGATGCTGGTGGAAAAGTCTAGCCCCTTCCTCCCCCCCATAGTCTTCTGGAGACCCCTGACAATGCGGGGGTCCCCTTTTTTAACCTCCTCTACCACCAATTCCCACAACCTCTCATGAGGCGGGGCCGTGGTGGCGAAGACGGTTATCACCTCGTCCCAATTGCCGCCCGACCCGCCGGAGGGAGGGCGGTGACGAACGGCGAAGGAGACTGGCCCCCTCGCTTCGCACCCATCCCACCCCCCGGCAGGCGGCCCTGGGACGACTGGTGCCACCTTTTTAGGCACCACCAACCTGAGGGGGGGAGTGACCCCCCCACCAAAACCTCCACCTTGGGGGGAACCTTAGCTCCCCCCTTGGATACACCTCCCTTAGCCGCGATTTTTGCGGCAGGGAGGACGGCTTTCCAAGCTGTCGCCGCCCTCACCTCCGCGTCAGTCAGCCTACGAAGGCTGACCACGGGGGTGAGGCGTGACAGCTTGAGATCCCCCGCCATCATTGAAGAAAGAGGGAGGGAAGAATCTCCCCCCCTGACCACTATCAGCAACTCCCATGGAGAGCCCGATTAAGGACCCCACGGGGGGAGCTGCTTCCTCCACCTCCATCCCCGAGTCAGCGCGGGACAAACTCCGCGTCGACTCGGAGACGTACTCCATAATAGTCGCCACCGAGACGGCGGAGGATGCACTCTCCGCCGACTCAGTGGCGATATCCACCTCCATCTCCCCCACAGGAGAATCCGTCCCACTAAGGGGCGGACTCTCCTGTGAGGGAGAGTCCGCCACCTTTTCCCCTTCGGGAAAGTCAACCACGGGGGGTGTCCCCGCAATCCGGGAACTCACCCCGGACTCCTTAGAAGGAGGACCACCACCCTCATCGTCCCTCCTCCTCTTCCTCCTTCCCCCCGACAAGGGGGAATCACCGGGCAGGTGGGCCCCCCCACCCGGTGAGACGCCACCTGCCCCGCCTCCTGACACACCGGGCAGTGTGCGGCCGTAGCCGCACACTCCCGGACCAAATGTCCCTCGGCCCCGCACCGGAGACAACAAGCGCTCCGGTCGGTAGCCGAGGGACAAAACTTCCTGGTGTGCCCCCGCACCAGGCATCGGTAACACCTGGGCGAGGACACACCACCGGCCGAGGGGGTCTGGGTGCCCACCATCTGTGTGGGACACCCAGACCTCCCTCCCTTCCTCACCACCGAGGCGTACGTAGCGCACGCCTCGGCGGTGACCCTCCGCCCCCCCAAAAGGTGGAGGAGCTCCTCTACAACCCTCAAGACCGAGGTCAAGAGGGTTGTTTCCGCGGTAGCCTCGTTGTGCAGGAGGCTCGCGTCGCACCTCCTGCACCGCCCGTCGCTCGATGACGACATAGGGGGGGCCGGGACAGTACCCCCCCTACGTCGGCCTCTGGGGGTCCGACACCCCTGAGGCGGTAAGTTCACTCCTTGATTATTGTGCATCATCGGACTTGGTTAGGAGGAGTGAGTGGGAGCGTGTGTGAGTAGCGAGCGAAAAAGGTGAATTGCGTGTTAAAGCGGATAATAAAGATAGGAGAGGGAAATAAATAGGTGAAGGGGAGAGTTTGGAGGAGAGCGTAGAAGGGGAAGTGGAGGGAGGCCGATAGTCGTAGGGAATAAGGTGTGAGCGAAGACGGAAAGAGTGGGCGGGAGATTTTGAGGTTAAGGAAAGAGGTTAGGGTAGTAATAATGCGGAGAATCAGGGAGGAGAAAGGGGCGAAAGGCGTAAAGGAAAGCAGGATAAAGGAACAAGGAAAGGGAATGGATGAGGAAGGAAAAAAGGATAAGAGAGTAAGTTTTAGAATGGATATGGAGGAGGATAGAGTGAGGGAGATCGGCAAGCAGGAGCTGGGGAAATTAAACGAGGAATGAGATAGGAAATGGAAGGATATGGAGGTAAGGATAGTTTTAATGGAAAGATTTATGGTGGAGCAAAGGGAAGAGAATAGAAGGAGGGAGGAGGAGAGGAGAAGAGAGATGGAGGAGAGGACGGGCGGCAGGGGGGGATCGGAGGGAAGCACCGGGGGAAGAGAGTCGGTGATGAGTAGTCGGGGAAGTTTATGGGGAAGTATGGCGAGTACAGGGGAAAGGAGTGAGAGCTTTAGTGAGAAGGAGTTGGGAGTTCTGAGAAGGATGGCCAGAGACAAGGAAAGGGAAGAAAAAAGAGCGAATTTTATAATTAGAGGTTTGGAATGGGAAGAAATAAATGAGAGGGGTGGGATAGAAAAGTTAGTCTGGGAAAAGTTAAGGGTAGAGATAAAAGTGAGAAAGAGCTGGAAGAGCGGAAGAGTAATAGTGGTGAGCTTGGAGAACGAGGAAATGAAGAAGGAAGTCATGAGGAAGAAAAATAGGTTAAAGGGGGAGAACTTCTTTATAGAGAATGACTTAACGTTCGAAGAAAGAAAAACACAGGAGAAGATAGGACAATGGGCAAGGGTGGAAAGGGATAAAGGGAAGAGAATAAAGATAGGGTATGGTAAAGTTAAAGTTGAAGACAAGTGGATATGGTGGAAAGAGATAGAAAGCGGTAGAGGAGTAGTAGGGAGGGAAGAATTATTGAGGGAGAGAGATAGGAAGGAGAGGGAGGGAGAAAGGAGTCGGAAGGAGGAGGAGGGAGAGGGGAGAGGAAGGAAAGAGAGAGGAGAAATCTTTTGGATAAGCCAAGAAGAGGAGAAAGGGGAAAAGAGAGAGGAGGAAGAGAGGGGAGAGGGAGAGGGGGAGGAAAGGGAAAGGGAAAGGAGAGGACAGGAAGGAAATAGAAGGATTTTATTTTTGAACGTAGAAGGTATAGGGAAACAAAATAGGGATTTTTGGAAATTTATCGAGGAAAGGGATTTTATAAGTTTAAGCGAGACATGGGTGGAAGAAAAAGGATGGGAAAAGATAAGGGATAAGTTACCGGTTTCACATATATGGAAGTGTAGTTACGCAACAAGGGATAAGAAAAGAGGAAGAGCAAAGGGGGGATTTATAGTAGGGATAAGGAAGGGATGGGGAATAGAAAGGGAATACAGATTCAGACAAGTGGGTAAAGGGGTGGTGGTAAGTAAAATTAAGGAAATGGGGGAAGGGAGAGGTTGGGTAATAATCTCAGTGTATAACACGGAGGAATGGAATGATTTTGAGGAAACTCTGAGAGGATTAAGGGAAGAGTATAGAGATGAAAGGATAATAATAGGAGGGGATTTTAATGCGAGAATAGGGGAAGAGGGAGGGAATGACGATGAAGGATGGGAACTGGAAAGAAGTAGTAAAGACAAAAAATTGAACAGTAGAGGAAAAGGATTGATTAGATTAGTGGGAGAAATAGGAGGCTTCTTCCTAAATGGAACTATGGTAGGTGACAGGAAAGGTGAATTCACATACGTAGGAAGTAAAGGATGTTCTGTAATAGATTATGCGATTGTAATGGATAAGGATTCTAACTTTGTAAATAGTTTTAAGGTAGAGGAGAGAGTGGACTCGGATCACATGCCCATAGTAGTGGAAATAGATACGGGACAGAAGAAGAGGAGAGAGAAGAGGAAGGAGAAGAAGAGGAGAGAGGAGGAATCAATGCATGAAGAGAAGAAGAGTGTGATAAGATGGGACAAGGAGGCGCTGGAAATATTCAAGGAAAGGACGGAGGAAACGGAACAGAGGAGATGGGAAAGGAAAGAGGAGGAAGCATCAGTGGAGGCAGGTTGGCAGAAACTAAAAGACCTGGTATTAGGAGCTATGGTTAAAAAGGTAATAAGAAGAAGAGAAAGAAAGATAGGATACAAGGAGTGGTGGGATAGGAAATGCACAAAAGTGAAAAGGAAAGCGCACAGATATCTGAAGTTATGGAGAAGAGGAAGGATAAGTAAGGAGAGATACATGGAGGAAAAGAAGAGGATGAAGGAGGTGATGGAAGAAAAAATTAGGGTGAAGAAAACAGCAGAAGAGGAGGAATTAAGGAAGCTGAGGAACAGTGCGGAAGCTTGGGAGTTTATAAACAGGAAAAGAGGAAAGAAGAAAGGAACAGGGGACAAGGTAGAGAAAGAGAAATGGGAAGAGTACTTTAAGAAGATGTTGGAAAGTGAGAAGGAAAGCTATCAAGGAAAACAAAAGGAAGGAAGTGAAAGAAAAGATGAGGAGGAAGATGTGCGCTCAGTCAAGGTGAAGGAGCAGAAAGGAAAGAAGGAGGAGGAAATTGATGCGGAAGAAATTGGGAATGTAATAAGGAGAATGAAAAACAAGAAAGCAGCAGGGATAGATGGAATACCAATGGAGGCATGGAAATTTGGAGGGAAAATGGTGAGAGAAGGAATAGCTGACGTAATAAGACAAGTGTGGAGGGAGAAAAAGCTACCAAAGGATTGGAAATTGAGCGTGTTAGTGCCGATACATAAAAAAGGAAAGAAAGATAAACCGGAGAATTACAGAGGGATCTCTCTTCTGTGCACCGCTTACAAGATATTCGCAGAGCTAATAAGAAGGAGGTTAGAGGAGGAGATAGAAAGGTTGGAAATTTTGCCAGAGAGCCAAGCGGGCTTTAGAAGAGGAAGAGGAACGATAGACAATATCTTCATACTGAACCACGTAGTGCAAAGAGAAAGGAGAAGGGAAAGAATTGAAGATAGGAGGATATACGCGATGTTTGTAGATCTTAAGGCAGCTTTCGACAACGTAAGACGTGAAAAATTGTGGGGAATAATGAACCGTAAAGGTATCAAGACAGGAATAATAGGAAGAATCCAAGAGGTATATGAAGAAACGAAATCGACGGTAAGAACAAAGGAAGGGCTGACAGAGGACTTTAGAACGAGAAAAGGACTGAGGCAGGGCTGTGTGATGAGTCCTATACTGTTTAACATTTACATTTCGGATTTAGATAGCGAGTTAAGGAAAAGAGGAATAGGTGGAGTGAAATTAGGAAAAGAGAGAATATGGTCACTGGTATATGCGGACGACATGGTCTTGATAGCAAAAAATAGAACTGCCTTGCAGGATATGGCGGGAACGTTAAAGGTTTTTGTTAAGAATCTAGATTTAGAACTAAATGTGGAAAAAACGAAGGTAATGATATTTAATAGGGCGGGAAATGCAAAAAAGGAAAAGTGGAGATGGAAGGATAAAGAGATAGAGGAAGTACAGAATTTTAAGTACCTAGGTTTTAATTTCAATAAAAAAGGAAATTATAAGGACCATATCAAGGATTTAGGATTGAAAGGAAAATTGGCGGCAAATAAGGTTTGGGGACTAGGAGAAAGGTTATGTAGGAAGGACTTTGCTAGACGGAGAATGCTCGGTAGCTATCTGGTGAGAAGTGTGATGGAATTCGAGGTGGAATTATGGGGATGGGAGGAAAGGAAAAATCTAGAAAAGGTAATGATGGACTACACGAGATGGGTTTTTAGGCTTGATTTCTGTACACCGAGATATATAATAAGGAGGGAATTAGGAATGGAAAAGCTGAGGATTAGATGGGGTCTAAGGGCAAGGAAATTTGAGGAGAAAATCAGGGAAATGGAGGAGGGGAGGTGGGTGAAGAGATGTTGGAGGGAGAAACAGTGTGGAGGCAGGCTGGAGGGATGTGTACGGAAGAGAAAGAGAAAGGTACTATAATAGGAATGGGTGGGGAACGACAGCAGTTGATAGTATGGCTAGGGAGGAAAGAAACATGAGGAAAGAATTAGGGACAAGGGACAGGGATATACAGAGACAGGAAGAGGATACTAGGATAGGAGAAGCAAAATATAACAGAAAGTACAAAGAAATAGAAGTTGAGGGAAGGGCTCCGGAATATTTAAGAAAAGGGTGGGGAGACAGGGAAGGATGGGAAGGCATAAGAGCTTTGATGAAGGTAAGATGCGGAAACCTAGAGGAGAATAATAAATACTGGTTAGGGAAAGAAAAGAGAAGGTGTGTTTTCTGTAAATCAGGAAGAGATAACTTGGAGCATTATGTAAAGGAATGCGAAATAGTGAAGGATTGGTTTATAGAACTAGGAAAGAGCCCGAAGGAAAGAGAGAAGGAAATAAGGAACGAAGAAGTTAGATAAGGGAAAGGGGAAGGTTCTCATAAGGTTATGGAAGGAGAAAGAGAAAAAGAAAATAGAAGGAGGGTAGTTTTAAGATAACTGGATGTGAGCAGACTGCGATATTTCAGCTAGATTTAGATATAGATATAGATTTAGTTATAGATATAGATATAGAGGTAGAGGTAGAATTAAGAAAGGAAAGAAATCGATTTTAAATGAAAACGAAAACGAATGAGTAGTAAGAATAACGTTGGATGAAAGCAAGAGGCGACAGGGCAGGAATATAAGCGATGGAACGAATGTGGAGCGAAAAGGCGAGGAATGGGAATGAATGAGTAGAATTGTTTGTAACCAAGTCCCTCTTCTTGGCACAAAAGCTTTGAAGAACAACAATAATAAATAAAAAAATTATTGTGCATCATCCATGAAAATAATAATTGTAATTTTTTTACGTGGTTGTCTTCCACGAGGGGGTTATTTCGGAGCCCCCCACTCCTAGGTCGGCTGGGATAACCCTCCTCACGAGTCCGACCTACCCGGGTTTTTTAACATGGTTTTCCTTCCATGTGTACGCTCTTAGACCCCGGGAGAGTTTCCCGGGGAGCCCCTCCACCACGGCAAGGTGGCGTACAACGGAGGGGAGGTGGGGTAAACCTGGCATTCCAAGTCCTATATCTTCTTCATCATGGTTGACACAATTTGAGAACACCGCATCTAAATGGTTTGGTAGTATTGATGGACAACGATTTGATCACATGGTCCCAAAATCATTTGTAACGGATATTATTTCCAGATTGGGATCTCTAAACGAGGAGACCAAAAAAGTAGCAGAAGAAGAACTAAAATCTATGGAATCTTTAGAAGTCGTTTGGGGTGAACATGTCTGGAGATGGAAAGGTGGATTGCTCAGCGGATGGCGAATCACTTCAGTGATAGGATCATTGATGAGTTGTTGTGCCGCTGAATATATTCTCGAAGAACTTGGACTATTGGGTGCGGTTCAATATGGAGTTATGGGCGATGATCTTATCATGTATAGTTATACTACTTCAATTGATTCTGATGTTCTAGTAGAGAAATACAAAGAATTTGGTATGAAAGCGAATATATTTAAGACGGCTTCTGGACCACAATTGGAGAGTGTTATATATTTTATTATATCTTAGGGTTTTGGGAGAACTGAGGTTAACAATCGACTGAATCACTGGGCAACACTTTATTTCAGGTATCACGCTAATAGATATTGGGTAGGAGTCAAGGAAGCGCAAATCCAGAACATCCGCTCACCACGCTAGCTTATCTCGGACTCTCTTCTCGCGGAGCGAGGGAAAAACGATGATTCGGCGAAAGTTAAGCTTTCGCCGATATTCGCGAATAGCTAAATAAGGGCGCCGAGAGATGTCACGATAATGCTCGTTTTCTTCTCGGCGCATGTGCTTGAATACATATCAGCTCTTCCCCCAATAATATTAAATGGGATATTTCAGCGACTTATAACAAATCTCGCAGATACAATTTCACTTGAACTAATATCGGATATACAATATTAATTTGAAAATCTCTTTAAAAAAATAATTTTAAATTTGCGCCAGGTAGTTCCCGTATCTCTCTGGCGGTCTCCTGTTCCGCTTAGGTCGGGCCTCACTGTTTGCGTTTGAACAGCTTTTAACATTTATTTCTTGATTGGATGAATGTGGAACCTCGGCTCGCGCTGCTTCCCCTTTCTCGGATAAGATTATCTCAGAGATTTCTGGATAGCATTTCGAGCTGGCAGGGACAATGTTTTCGTGAGTAGGTTTCCCTTGGTCGTTATCGCTTGGAGTCCAAGAATCCTGCGATACCTCCGCTGGACCATAATGATCAGCAATACCGAAATTACTTGTCCCGTCAGGGGTATTAATTCGTTCCCCCATTTTTCTTATCTGATCAATGTGCCGTTTCCAAGTTTTTCCGCTATCTAGTTTAACTAAGTAATGCGCTATTCCTAATTTAGATACTACGTTTCCAAATCGCCATTTTATATTTTTAACTAAGTATTCTCGCACGGCGACTCTTTCGCCCTCTTTAAAATTTCTATCGCTTATGGCATTTTCTATTTCAAATTTTTTATTAGATTTCGGGAACATCAAATCCAGTCTGCTTCTCAGTTTACGATTGAACATGGCTTCTGCCGGAGATTTGTTAATTTCAGAATGAGGCGTAAGTCTATAATGTAATAAGAATTTCTGCAGATTGGTCTTGATGTTGCCCTCGCTAATGTTTAATTTTCGTAACGCCTGCTTTAAGGTTTGCACAAAACGTTCCGCTAGGCCGTTTGTGGCTGGATGGTAAGGTGCTGTGAGCTTATGGTATATCCCATTATTTTTTAGAAATTTTTTAAATTCTTCCGCAATAAACGTACGACCATTGTCCGACACAAGAACTTGGGGTAATCCAAATTTTGCAAAAATTTCTCTACATTTCTCGATCGTACTTTGAACGGACATGTCTTTAACAATATACACCTCAGGCCATTTTGTGCACGCATCGACCAAAACTAAAAACGTATGGCCCAAAAATGGACCCGCGAAATCTATGTGAACGCGTTCAAAAGGTTCTGACGCTGGTTCCCAGGTATGCTTAACCTTACTTCTAGGGTTATTTAAGAATGTTACACAAGCCTTACAATTTTGTGTTATGTTTTCTATGTCTTTATCTATTTTAGGCCACCAGCAAAAATTACGGCTAAGTTGTTTCATTCTTACTATTCCAAAATGCCCTGCGTGCAACTCCTTCAAAACTTTATCTCTTAAATTTTTTGGGATAACCACTCTTTCTTTTCTAAACATGATACCATCTTGTAATGTGAACTCGCCATCGTTATAGCCTAACGGAACTAAACTTTTTCCGTTTTTTAACGCTTGCAGAATTTTTGCTAACAATTTGTCTTTACATATTTTTTCTCTTATACTTTTTACGGTTACTGGTAATGCCTCTACATTTTCGATTTGAAATGCGTCAATTACATCATAATTTCCATTACTTTTTTCTTGTATGGGCAATCGCGAGAAACCATCGGCATTCCCATGCTCAATTGCTTTACGATATTTAATATTGAAATTGAAAGCTTGTAAAAACACGGCATAGTGCTGCATACGCAGCGCGCTATATGCCGGTAAACCCTTTTGCGGGTTGAGTATTTGTGCCAAAGGCTTGTTATCTGTCAACAATGTAAAGTGATTCCCATACAAGAATTGATGGAATTTTTTTATACCAAATACGATTGCAAAAGCCTCCTTATCTATTTGCGCGTACTTCTTTTGCGTCTCATTTAACGTGTTTGATGCGTATTGTATTGCACGCTCCGAACCGTCGGGGTACATGTGTGAAAGAACGGCTCCGACTCCGTACGGGCTGGCATCTACCGCAAGGATTAATGGCAGCTTAGGGTTAAACGGCACTAAAACTTTATTGCTTCCAAATTCTAGTTTAATTTTATTGAATGCGATCTCACATTCTTTTGACCAATTAAAATTCACGTTTTTCTTTAACAAATTATTTAATGGGTATAATTTATTACTTAAATGTTCAATAAAACGTCCATAGTAGTTTACCAATCCAATAAACGCTCGAAGCTGAGTAATGTTAATTGGCCTTGGCATTTTTTGAACCGCTTCAATTTTTTTAGGCTCTTTTGAGATTCCCTTTTTACTAATTATATATCCGCAATAGGATATTTGATCCTTAAGAAAGGCGCATTTTTCAAAATTTATACGTATATTATACTCTGATAGCCTTTTTAATACACATTCTAATCTCTCGAAATGTTGATTTATGTCTTTCCCCGCAATTCTAATATCGTCCAAAAATACTGCAACACCGGGTATTCCACCCAGTATGCTTTCCATTGTTCTCTGCGGGTGCGGATGCCACTCCGTACATCAACCGGTTACATCTGAATAAACCCTTATGCGTGCTTAAAGTTAAGATTTCTTTGTCCGATTCCGCGACTGGTAATTGCAAATACGCTTGTTTAAGATCAATTTTAGAAAAGATCGTGCCACCCGACATCGATGCGAACAGCTCTTCCATCGTGGGCAAGGGATGTTCATCAATGATTAACGCCGGATTGACTGTTACGCTAAAGTCATCGCAAATTCTAACCCCGCCATTCTTTTTTAAAACCGGGACGATAGGCGTCGCCCAGTTTGAAGACTCCACTTTTTCTAAGATTTCGACCTCCACCATATTTTCTAATTCTTTTTCAACTTTCTCTAATATTTTAAAAGGCACCGCCCGATTTTTTATGAATACAGGTTTTACGTTCGGTTTTAACTTTAAACGGGCTTTAAATTTTTTAATGTGCGCAAACTCTTCGCTTAATATATTTTTATATTTTTCCAATAACTTTGATAACCGTTCCTGCTCAGACGCGTCGAGAGTAGACACGTCTTCTATTTCTTTCAAACTATTTTTAATTTTTTCCAAGGATTTTAATTGATTAATCCACTCTCGCCCTAACAATGGATCTCGATCGATGTTTACTACGTACATGTTTAATATTTTAATTTCATTTACATCCTTGACTTTAACTTTAACGAACCCGAGTGGCACGAAATTTTGTTTACAGTACGAGCGTAATTGCAAACGAGTTTTATATAGCTTTAAATTTGGAAACGTTTTTATGCGCCATCTCTCGCTCACCAATGTGACCGCTGATCCGCAATCTATGTCGAATTTCACCTGCTTGTTTTCAATTTGAAGCGGCACGGTGAATTTTGCCCTCTGCTCGAAATGCTCTCCATCATCCACACGGAATACCTCCTCCAGCAAATGGGCTTGGCCCTTCTTTTTGCACACTTTTTGGAGGTGTCCAAAACCTCCGCACTCATTGCATTTTACGCTCCGAGGAAGGGTACAGCTTGGCGCCAAATGAGCCTTTCCACACCTATAACAGATAATATCATTTGATTTCGAATTCGCACGCTTGTTATTCGAATACTTATTGTGTTTGACTAAAGAACGGTTTGTTGACGGTGCGTCCTTCTTCGACCCTGCTTGCTGTTGGTTTCGAGAATTTGCCTTATTATCTTCGCGGCCTTTCGTCTTCTTTTGCTTGGCTCCCGCTCCGATGTAGTCAACGGTCGATTCCACAGGATTTTCTTCTTTCAATCTATTGACGCCCTTTTCTGCCAACTCCATTCCGCATGCGATTTTTAATGACGAATCCTTCGTGAGATTTGCTGTCTCCAACAGCCTTGCCTGGATGCGTTGGTTTTTTAAACCAAATACAAATTGATTTCGAAGCTCCGTTTGTAAATAGTCTCCGAATTTACAATGTAACGAAAGTTTCTGAAGAGCGGCCATATATTCCTGGACCGACTCCTCTGCGCGTTGCATACGCTTTCTATATATGTATATCTCGGCTATTTCCAGTGGTTCCGGCGCGTAAAATTCTTTTAATTTTCCTACTAGCGTGTTATACGACTGGGTATATGGATCGACAGAATCCAGTCGATCACATAAAATTCCAAACGGTTCCACGCCCACGAAATGTAATAAGTAGGCAACACGTTCCGTGTCTCCTGAGATTTGGAAAACTCGAAAGGCGCCTTCAAGCCGCTGTAGCCAACGAATTAACGGCTGCCGTTGCGGGTCGAAAACGTCGACTTGTAATGGATTCGCTATAGCTACCTTCGCCGGTGGGTTTATCCCCGGCACCGGGCTCTGCGTTCCCGAGCTTGTGCCCGTCGTCGTCATCCTGTCTTAGGCTTCCTCCGATTTGGCAATCCCTTTCGTCCACGACGCAGTTTCTCGAACTGGGTCGCACGCTCGGGCTCCAGCGAGAAAAAAAAACTTGCCACAATTTCCACGTGGCTGATTTCCACTACATTTAACTGCTTCATGCCTTGATAGATCCCGTCCTCGTCGCCAGCTGTTATATATTTTATTATATCTTAGGGTTTTGGGAGAACCGAGGTTAACAATCGACTGAATCACTGGGCAACACTTTATTTCAGGTATCACGCTAATAGATATTGGGTAGGAGTCAAGGAAGCGCAAATCCAGAACATCCGCTCACCACGCTAGCTTATCTCAGACTTCCTTCTCGCGGAGCGAGGGAAAAACGATGATTCGGCGAAAGTTAAGCTTTCGCCGATATTCGCGAATAGCTAAATAAGGGCGCCGAGAGATGTCACGATAATGCTCGTTTTCTTCTCGGCGCATGTGCTTGAATACATATCAGAGAGTTTTTAAGAAGAGTACACAGCTTAGGAGGTGCATGAGCATATCCAGCACTAGGACTTCGATCAATTGTGTACGCCAACCCATGGATAACATCATACTCATATGAAAATGAAATTGAAGTTAGTGAAGCGTGGCATTCTTTCTTATCACGATTATTATCTCATAACATCAGTAGTACTTTGGTTGCTCATATTACGTCAGAAACAAGGAAAAATTTGACTCTATTATTTGGGAAGAAAGAATGGTCAGACTGGTTAGCAATATCCATGAGTGCCGGTGGTGGTGGTACTATAGAAAATTCTCAAGTTCATAGATGATGTTATCTAGATAAAATAATAACTCCTGAAAATACGCCAATCCGGTTATTTATGATGCAAATACTTGGAGTAATGCCATACAAAAAGGTTCTTAAGAAAGATGTTACCATCAAGAAAATGAACATACGAGCAATTAAAGAAAGATACCAAGAGGGTATGAATTCTAACACAGTGTGTCCAGACAGTATATTTAAACACAATGTTAATATAACTAAACTATTATATGATTTTATATACGAAAGAATTAACATCAAAAAATTGAATGAAGGCAATGGAATTAATAATTCCATTGCCTAGAGGCATGCGTGTCACTAGCCCAAGAAGAGTGGTTGATTTTCTTCTTCAAGGAATAATAGTATATGGAGGAATAACAGCTATTTAACACACTAAGGAAATGGTGATTGAATACTCTAGATTTGGACAATACATAGCTAGATCCATTGGAACATCAAAAAGATTTTCTAATATACGAAACATTCCTGCAGCTATAACATTATATGCTGCAGATGTTTACAGAAATGTTTTAGCATGCTATGGTACATGGTAAACACAATCAGGCTTGGGAGGAACCTGAATTTGTGATAACGCCTAGTAAGCGACCTACGGAAACACCAGAGTGCCCCCACTGCGGATTCTAAATCTTCGCGGGGGGGGGGGGCTCATATTACGTCACCCCCTCGATGGCGTGGTGAGGGGGCTTAAGGAGGGACTTTGGTGATCCATCGGGGCAATGTTGGTCGGATTTGCCGCCAGCATTGGCTCGATGGGGAAGAGTCTCCTCCGACTAACAAGTAGAGCGCCTATAGAAATAACGACCGACGAACAGCTAAAAAAATGTATTATAATAATTTTATTCAGATATGTTATTTCAACTGAATTAATTTTCCACTGAATTAATGACACAAAAAAAGAAACTTATAATAATTGTCTTTATAAACTTTAATGAAAAAAAGGAACTTATAATAATAATATTTACAAACTTTAATGAAAAAAGGAAACTTACACTGTATAAACTGTATAAACTTTATACAAATAATATAACCTTAAAGGATAAATAAGAATAATTAATTAACAATAGTGAGTATACTAGTAATTCAAATGGTTTGGTTCAAACAAAGTAAAAATGTAGCAGTAATGCTTTTTGAAAATAACATGTGACTATCACATCTCAACAATACAGATTCCTGCCGATTCGAACAAATTCAATGCCTTAAAGTGAAATCTTACAGGAATGAGAGTTACCAAATCGTCGGATCTTATTTCGAAGAAACGCTCGTTATCACAGTAAAGGAAAGATTAATGGACTTCGATCATGCACGTAGTGCGTAATCAGGGAGGATTTTGAACGTAATCCGTCAGATCGAGAGCAGGACAAGCCAGGTGACAAAATTCTCGGAAGAGACTGAAAAAGTTGGCACAGTGGCAGGCAGGCCTCTCTGAAGCGAGGCACGGGATCCATGCCGTAAGCGCCATCCACCCAGTCCTACTGCGGTGGGTGGAGCGGATCCCTGGGATATCATGGTGCAGATGCTCACCGGGCATGGCTGCTTTGGTGAGTATCTGCACCGAATAAAACGAGAGGAGCACCCGCGCTGCCACAATTGTAGCGCGAGGGAGGACACGGCGAGGCACACATTGGAAGAGTGCCCGGCATGGGCGGAGGATCGCCGTGTCCTCCAAAGCGTAATAGAGCAGGACGTGTCTCTCCCGGATCTGGTGAGAAAGATGGTGGAAAGTCCGGAGAATTGGAAGGCGGCGGTCTCCTTCTGCGAGCGTGTTATGCTCGCAAAGGAGGCCGCCGAAAGGGAGAGGGAGGAGGACGCAATAGCCTCTCGGAGAAGGAGGGGAGGAGTGGCCCACCGGCAATACGCCTGGCGGGACCCAGTTCCTCCCTAAGCTGCCCTTCTCCAGGGGGTCACAGGGGGGTGGATGCGGGGACATCCCCCCCCCCATTGCACTGTGACCCTCCAGTAGGAGCGAGGATGCGTGGTGGTCCCGCATACTCGCTACTTTCAGCTTTAGTCTGAAGGCGTAGTGGGGGGCTCCTCCCTACACCACTTTGCGTGGAGGACGGAGGGCCCCAAAGCGGGGAAGGGCCCTGGTAGAGTGCAAATAGCGACCCCAGGGCCCTTCCGTATAACCGCTATGAAAGACCACCGTAGGGTTTTAGTGGGTGCGAGTCCCACATAACCCCCTCCCTTCCCCGAGGGAGGGGGTATGCATAAGGCATTTCCCTACGTTAAAAAAAAAAAAAAAAGTGACAAAATTCAAATGATCTGCGGACGAACAATACCTTCACCTTCCGTAAGAAAGTCGGTATGGCGAACGGCCGAGAATTACGTTAATCTTTCTATAAGAAAGATTGTTTTTCCGCGGAGGTAAATCATATTCAACTCTTTGAATGATATTGAGAGTTTTTCCGGTTGCAAAGAGTATTTTCTGTGGAATATAAAAGCTATCCTGCGCAGGTTTTCCTTTGAGAGGATCTCACTCGAGAGCGATCCGAACAAGAAGAAGAAAAAATGGCAACCGAACCGAAGAGAGGAAGACTGACAGCGCCTTCCTTCATCAAGCGCTCACGACGCGAACTAAATAGAGATCGTCTTGACTAGAGGAGGCGCAGATTTTAAACAAGGCCCAACATCCCATTAGGGCTTGTCCCTTTGACTATGTACCTATGGACTGCTAATCGGTAGCCATTTTGCGATCCAAGATCTCAGCGTCATCACGTGCCTTATGCGGCCAAACTAAGAACTAATATAACCACAATAAATAATCACATACTTCGATGCCAAATGTCACGTACAAGGCTTTATGAGCTTACAAGGGGAGGCTCAGGATTTGTCCTCTCCGATTTTGATGAACTTTAAATATACTACTGTGTTCAAAAAGTAAGGTGAATTTTTTAATTTAAACTTCCCGGGCTAATCGATTCGAGCAAACTTTTTTTTTTATGTTGGTACTACTGTTAACGACATCTGTGCCAGATTTCATGTTAATGTCATCATTAGTTTAATAGTTACGCTTGTGTTTTCGAAACGACTAAAAGTGATTTTGGCGATTTTTACAATGTGTGATTTTGTTGAGCAAAGAAGTGCCATTAAATTTTGTTTTCGGAATGAAATTTCGGCTGCGGAAACGTTCAGAATGTTGCAGAAGGCCTTTGGTGAATCGACTTTGTCGCAGAAAAATGTTTATAAGTGGTACAAAGACTTCAAAGAAGGCAGAGAACGTGTTGATGACTTGGAACGCCACGGGCGACCATCAACGTCAACTGATGAGCAGCACGTCAAGAAAATCAAGGAATTGGTGCTCGAAAATCGTCGATTGACAATTAGGGACCTTGTCGATATGGTTGGCGTTTCAATTGGATCAGCTAAAAAAATTTTGAAGGATCATTTAGGTCTTAGAAAAGAAAGACAACTCCTGGTTTTTGCATCACGACAATGCGCCGTCTCACACGGCATTGATTCTTCGTGAGTTTTTCGCCAAAAATTCCACCCATATCGTTCCGCAACCACCTTATTCACCAGACTTAGCTCCGTGTGACTTTTGGCTGTTTCCCAAACTCAAAAGACCGCTCCGGGGACACCGCTTTGAATCTATTAAAGAGATTCAAAGTGAATCGCTGCGCTCTTTGAAGGCTATACCGGAAAACGACTTTTTGGTATGCTTCCAGGAATGGAAAAAACGTTGGCATAAGTGCATTATATCGAAGGGGGATTACTTTGAAGGGGATGAAATTGATTTAGATGAATAAATAAAGATATTTCATTTTATAACAAAATTCACCTTACTTTTTGAACACAGTAGTATAATAGTACTACCTTCCTATTAATTGCTGATAAAGCCACTCGACGCAACTCTCAAGCATTCGCGAGAAAAATTAGTTTAAACTTTTCCGTGTCCGTAATGTACCCATGCGTGAAAGATCAATCGTCGAGCACTAGTAGCCGTGAGCGTAAGCCGACTGACTACTAGAACGAACTGTTGCACGTTTGCTGGTTCGAATCTCACTTTTTTCTTTTTTTTCCTTTTTTTTAATAAGCTGCGTTAACATGGATATGTTTTATAACATATTAAAAAAAATTATTTAATAATTTTTAAAAATGTTGCACAATCACATCCATGCAAATTATTAAAAAATAATATATTATTTAAAGTATTACCCTGCAATTAAATTATTATAAAATATTAATTATTTACTCGCCATATATGCATTAAAAATTTTAAATAATGTTATTAATGTTATCAAAATTTTTATTTCTACATTATATTATTTTTACGTTACATTGGAGCAATAAACTCTTGCATAGAGTTCCTTTCCAGAAGGGGATTCATTATTTTGTAAGTTGTCCTGACTGTCTGCGAATGTTTTCTTTGTGTGTGTCCTTTCTTTCGGCAATATGAATGTTAACCGTTAACCGTCACTCGATTTGAGGAAAAGCTAGAATTAACATCGTGTTCTGCGAAGTGTTAAAAAAGTGAAAAAATGGAAGAAGCAAGCGCAAGTACTAGTGCAGAAAATTTTCCAGAATCCATCACAGAAGTGGAAAAAGATATAGATAATCAAAAAAGAAACGATCTGACTAACGCTCTTATATACTGCAAGAGTTTGCTCGAGGCTGAAAATCTTCTTACAAATACACCATCAACTGAAATATCAGCCACTTCTATAGCCATGGGTGAAGAAATTTTTAAAGAAATCATTTTCATGTTGGAGGACAGACAAATAGTAACGGAAGAATGTTTAATCAGTGCTGAAGAATTTAACATAGATAATGAAGAGAAATATGAGGAAGTATGTTTTAAATTTTTTACTAATATTTTTAGTATTTGTTTCTGGAAGCAATAAAGCATAATTGTCAAAAATGCAAAACATAACACGCAATTCTTTTGCTAATTGTCATAGTGTACAGACGAGAGCAGTTCGAGTCCAGAATTCGAGCCTGGTGAGGAAACGCTGCAATCTCATGATCACATTCCTTTAGAATATAAGGAAAAGGCGGTTGCTTTAATACAATTGCATCCCAAATGGTCTATAAAGACATTAAAAAGACAAGGCCTCAGCCGCTTGAAAGATGCCAGGATGCTACGTACATGGAAAGAGGATGTCAAACGAGGTGGAACAACTATTGATAAATTTGTAAAAATTGAAACAGAAACTTTTACAAATTTTAAAGAAGCCAGAGAGTGCTTTGAGCAGGTAAAAAATTATAAAAAAATTATCTATATTATCTATATATTCAGGTAAAAAATTATATAAAAATTATCTATATTATCTATATATACAAAATTATCTATATATTATAGAATTTAAAATTTTAAAAATATATATTGATAATTAACATTTAAAATTTTTGAATTTTTCTAATTGTCAGATTACAACGAGGACTTTACAACAATGGGCAATGGCTATTGCATTTCCATTACTATCGGAAGATTTTACTTTTTCCGCTAGCAAAAGCTGGGTGACCAGATTTAAATGTAAATATAAAATAAGGCAAAGGAAAATTACAAGATTTGTAAGTAATAAAGAAGTAGCGTCATTTGAAGAAATTTTACAAGCAGCGGAAAAATTCAGGGCACAAACAAAAGCAATCATGCCCAACTTTAATTTTGATTTCATTATAAATACTGATCAAACAGGTTGTCAGTATCAAATTCCATATAATAGATCGCTCGCATCGCAAGGTACAAAAACAGTACTTGTTAAAAAAAAAAGTTTACGTAATATAACACATTCATATACAGCGCAATATTCTTTGACTGCATCGGGTAAATTGTTACCTACAGTCTTTTTATGTATGCAAGAACCAACTGGAAAATTTGGTCCTACTGTTAAAAGAAAAGTAGATCATTTAACTAATGAATATAAGAATATTTTCGTAACATGCTCCAAATCAGGCAAACTCACAAAAGTTCTATATAAAGATTTTCTTATAAATTGTATTTCTCCATACGTAAAAAAAAATCAATTTCTATTACTTATTGATTCGTGGGGAGGACAAACTGATACAACAATTTATGATGAAATTTTTGAAGATGAGAGAGAAACAGCATCTTGTAATATAAAAGTAATTCCACCAAAATGTACTCCTCTCTGTCAGCCTTGCGATGTATATTTTTATCGTCAAATAAAAAATTTTATAAAACGTTTACAAAATGCAACAACTTTGTTGAAGGAAGAAAGAGAAATTGATACACGAGAAGACGCTATTAAAATTCATTCATTAATTTTGCATCAATTGAGGGCACCTATATTTAAAAAAATGATTGTATATGCATGGTACGCATCAAAATTGCTTGATAATAAACCATTATTTCTTAATGTTAATGATGTATGTTTTCCTCTTACAATATTTAAAAAATCTTGCGCATGTAAAGACATTAGTTTTATACAATGTGCTCATTGTAAGTTAATATTATGTTTTAAATGTTTTTATGATAATTATCATCCAAAAGTATGTAAACCTTGCGAAGATCCCGAAGAAGATTCCGATTAAATTATGTAAAAATAAAATTATTCGTAAAGCAAAAAATTATTTATAATTGTTTTTTATTAATCACCTTACTTTTTATTTCATAAAATTTTTAATGCATATATGGCGAGTAAATAATTAATATTTTATAATAATTTAATTGCAGGGTAATATTTTAAATAATATATTATTTTTTAATAATTTGCATAGATGTGATTGTGCAACATTTTTAAAAATTATTAAATAATTTTTTTTAATATGTTATAAAACATATCCATGTTAACGCAGCTTATTAAAAAAAAGGAAAAAAAAAGAAAAAAGTGAGATTCGAACCAGCAAACGTGCAACAGTTCGTTCTAGTAGTCAGTCGGCTTACGCTCACGGCTACTAGTGCTCGACGATTGATCTTTCACGCATGGGTACATTACGGACACGGAAAAGTTTAAACTAATTTTTCTCGCGAATGCTTGAGAGTTGCGTCGAGTGGCTTTACCAGCAATTAATAGGAAGGTAGTACTATTATATATTTAAGTTCATCAAAATCGGAGAGGACAAATCCTGAGCCTCCCCTTGTTAGTACGAGTATTGAAGCGAAATCAAAGGAAGTGATTAATAAGTGAATTTAATAAAAAGTGCTGTTAAATAAAAGAATTAAAATGGTCCGTTGCTGCGTCGTTGAATCGTGTAATAACACGAGATACAAACCTGTAGGAGCAACAAATTTTAAACAAGTGCCATTTTATGGGTAAGTTGTTAAAATAAGCGTTTTCATGGGATTCCAGCCTTATATTCATACACATCATATATTTATTATTTATATATGTATATATGTTTCTATAGATTTCCAAATAATCCAAAACTTCGAGAGCAATGGATGGAAGCATTAATATTAAATAGTCAGAAGGATGCATTAAAGTTGCCAAAAATAGCAGTAATATGTGCCGAACACTTTGAGCCAAATTGTTTCGAAAAGATTGACTTATCACGTATTCGTTTAAAGCCTCATTCGGTTCCAACAATATTCCCATGTACAAAAAATAAAAGGTAAATAAAAATAAAATATAACAAAATACAATAATAGATCTAAAATGTTTCAATATTCTCCACACATACATTTTTTTTATTATTGAAATATATCTGAAAATTATTTATTTTCAATTGTCTAAACTATGATTAATCTATTGAATTTATTTCTTTTGTAGCAAAATGCTAGAACAATCTTTAAATAAAGATACAGAGATCATTGGAGATACACTTTTATTAGATATATCTACAACGTCTATGTTGGAGATACCTACAACGCCTATGTTGGAGATACCTACGTCTATATTGGAGATACCTTCGTCTACGTTGGAGATACCTATGTCTATGTTGGAGATACCTACAACGTCTACGACTTCAAAGAAAAAAATAAGATACCCAGGCGATATCTCAGATGATGCATTGGAAAAAATGAGTCCGACAAGATTGAAAGAGTGTTCGGTTGCTGAAAGAAGTTTGTCAAAAGAAGGATCACATGAATTAAGCGACTACAATCTCAACAAAACCGACAGAAGAAGAAAATTGAATCGTTTCAAGAACTTTTATCGGATTTGAAAAAGGAAAACTTGCTTTCTTTAAATACTTGTGACATAATTGAGGTATAGATTATGATTACAATTTTAATCGATTCAAATGAAAAATATTGTTACAATGTGGAAAATTGTAACAATATTTTTCATTTGAATTGGTTAATATTGTTACAATATTTCCATATTGTATCAATACAATATTTCCATTTTAATTCATTGTCAATTGTAAATACTTTTAATCTAATCTAAATAACTGCGCGATGTTTGGTTTATGCATTTTATTAAATGCATAAACCAAACATCGCGCAGTTATTTAACCGCTGAGTACTTAAGGTTGTTCGCGAGCCCCCTCCGTTGTGCGCCACCTTGCCGTGGTGGAGGGGCTCCCAGGGGTCTAAGAGCGCACACATGGAAGGAAAACCATGTTAAAAAACCCGGGCAGGTCGGGCTCGTGAGGAGGGTTATCCCAGTCGACCTAGGAGTGGAGTCTCCGATGTAACCTCCCGTGGAAGACAACCACGTTAAAAAATTACATTTCATGGACGTGATGGTTATTCAGAGAGTTGACGTACCGCCCCAGGGGTTTCGGACCCCCAGGGGCCGGCGTAGGGGGGGTATGGTCCCGGCCCCCCTTATGTCGTCATCCGGCGACGGGCGGTGCGGGGTGCGCGACGCGGGCGCCCCGCACTACTTGGCTACCGCGGATACTCTATGGACGGCTGTCCTTAGAGTATTAGAGGAGCTCCTCCACTTGATGGGGGAGCGGAGATCTGGTGCCGATGCGTGCGCTTCGTACGCATCGGTTGTGAGGAGGAGAGGGCGGTCTGGGTGTCCCACGCGGACGGTGGGCACCCAGACCCCCTCGGCCGGTGGTGTGTCCTCGCCCAGGTGCTTTAGGTGCCTGGTGCGGGGACACACCAGGAAGTTTTGTCCCTCGGCCACCGACCGGGGCACTTGTTGCCTCCGGTGCGGAGCCGAGGGACACCAGATCGGGGAGTGTGCGGCTAAGGCCGCGCACTGCCCCGTTTGTGCGGAGGCGGGGCGCACTGCGTCCCACCGAGTTGGTGGGCGCGGATGCCCGGAGGTTCCCCCTCGCAAGAGGGGGAAGAGAAAGAGGAACAGGGTCAGGGGGGGAGGTAAAACTCCCCTTCCCCCCTATGACCCGAATACGGCGCCCCCGCTTCCGGGGACGCCCTCCGGGTCGGACTCTCCCGAAGGGGAGGCTATGGAGGTGGAGGCCCCGGCCGAGTCGCCGGAGAGCGTCTCCTTGGTGGAGGCTTTCGCGGGGTCCGCCCCCGGGTCGTCAAGGAGTGCGCTCTCTGCCGATCCGGAGGTGGGCATAGAGGAGTTCACCCCCGTAGGTTCCCCGGTGGGGGGCCGCGAGGGGGAGATTCCCCCTGTGGGGTCCCCGGTTTTGGGGTCCCGCACGGGGGTGGACGCCGAGGGGAGGGGAGAGAGATCTCCTCCCCCATCAAATGAGGAGATGGGGGACCCGAAATTGTCTCGCCTCGTTCCCGTGGTCAGCCTTCGCGGGCTGACCGCTGAGGAGGTGAGGGCGGCGACATCCCAGAAGGTTACCCCCTCGGCCACCGAGACCAAAAAGAGGGAATGCATGGGGGGAACCACGTCTCCCCTCAGGGCAAAGGAACGAGGGGGGGGGACGATACCATCCCCCCTATCAACCGAAGGGGGCGACGGAACCTGCCATTATTCGCCTCCGCTTCAGCCCCCCCCTCTGTGAGGGCTCTGGGGACCGGACGACGACCGCCATGGCGGATGGCGCCTTCCCCAAGTTCCGCGCTAGGGTGTGGGAGTCGGTTCAGACGGCGGTTAAACGCGAAGACCCCCTGGTCGCAGGGGGTCTCCAAAAGATTAAATGGGGGACGGTGGGGATTAATTTCCTGGCCACGGTCCTCCCCCATGGGTCCCGAAGCCTCGACATTATAGAGGGCACCGTCATTAAGTTGGCGGCGGAGAACCCGGAATGGGGGCTCCGCTGCCATGTGACGCCGCCTACTGGTCGGCGTTCGGGGCCCCCGGGAGCAGGGAGGTCGGGGGGAGGCGATCCAAGGGCGCACCCCCCTGGCTCCAGACCAGAAAGGGACCGGTCCCCCGTGGCCGGGCTTGAGGGGGGAGAGGATGGTACGCCCTCCTCTTCCTCCGAGAACCACCCGAGGGCCGCGGGGAGCCGGTCCAAAAAGAAGAATAAAAAGAAAAAAAGGTGATATTGACGGGCCCTTCTGGAGGCTGGAGAATCCCTCCAGTCCTCCCATAGGGGGGGCCCCCAAGGGGAAGGGGACTCGTCCTCTCCCCCATTTCACCTCACATAGCAGTCCGGGGGGGGAAATACTATACTTCCTCCCCCAGTGGGGGTCGGTCAGGAGCTGGGGCTCCTGACCGGCTCCAGCCCTCACTAACATCGGGGGCGGGGAAGGTTCCGGGGTGCCGGACCTTCCCCATTATGGCTCTGCCATAGAGGCAGTGGGGAGGTAGGGGTCTTTGCCCTCTCCCCCTGCAGGGGCCGTTAGACGGCCACGCCCGAGGGGGAGCAGGACGAATGCCTCAAGGCGATACCCTGCTCCCCCTCACTATGGGCCAAGGAAAGGCACCCCGGAGAGGTTTTAGTGGGTAGGCCCGGAGGACTTGTCCCACGGGAGAATCCCACATAGGCACCCCCCAGGGTCCCTAGGGTACATATAAAATGTTTCCTCTTCGTTACCAAAAAAAAAAAAAAAAAAAGGTTGTTCGCGAGCGAACGAAGGGCTCCGCCGAGCCTTCCTCACGCTGCATTACACCTGTGTTGCATGGCCTGTGCAACATAGGTGGTGTAATGCAGCAATGATACACGTGGAGAGTAGCGACAGTAATGTGTGTTACATCGCACGCATTGCTGTCGTTGCTTTCCATTCGCGTTGCACATGAGACTTGCGTCCCGGTATCAATACATTGTGAAACTTAGCCGCGCTCACGCTGGGCGCGCGTAACGTAAGACGGCGGCGCTGCCGTTTAAAAACATCTTAAACCTTGCGATCGTCCCCTAATTGTTTATTAGACTTTTCCAGGCTTTTCTGGGATGTTCCTTTTCTTTAAAAGGCAGTATAAAAGCAATTGCTGAGAGGGGACGATCGCCAGTCTACCCAGAGCCTCTCAAGTACGACCCGCACTTTTCTTACGTTTAATAGTTTGCAATTTGGATAGTCGCATTCTATCCTCGCGAACTGTGACCGTGAAATCTCTGAGTTGCTTGCTCAGAGATCTTTACACGCATGCTCTCTTGGAGTCGCTTGCTCCACGCGTACGCCGATTCGGTATTCGCACGTGCTTCGAACGCTTTTGGACGTGGATCGCGCCGTTCACCGCGGGCACGCTTTGTCCATTCCGTGTTCTGTACCGCGCTGAAAGTATAGAGACTTGTGAATACACTGTGTAAATACTTCTGTATATAAAAACTTTGACTCTTTACTGTTGCTGTAAATATAGTTTGTGAATTGTTGAGAAAAACTTGCGTGTAAGTGATTTCTGTGTGTGCGTGCTCGTATCTCTCTCTCACTCCTCAAAGCTCCATTCCGCACCGAACAAGGTAGAATTAATTTTTAATATCATGAGTATCATTTCTAAATTTTTTAAAATTAATTAAAATTTAACTATCTTATTATTTAATTACATTGTATTATTGAAACAAATTTTGTCTTAACTCTCTTGGATGTCTTCTATACTCGTATACTCTTTATGTAAAAGTTAATAAATGAAGATACATTATACATATACAATTTTACTATATACATTATATTAATTAATTATATATACATTTTATATATACATTTTACTATATACATTATATTAATTAATTAATTAATTATATACATTATTACACAAAATGTAAATCCAAATCAAATAAATAGTAAATTTAATATAAATTAATAGGCTTCCGCTTCCGGTGCGAGGTGTGTGAACACGCAGTTTTATCGTGAAAAAGTAGACAGGGTGCAGAGAGTGAGAGAAGGTGTGAGTGCAAGGTGAGAGTGTGCAGGGTGGAGAGAGGAGTGTGGGAAGAGGTGAGGGGGAGAGAGGGATAAGGGATAAGGATAGGGCAGAGGGAGAAAGAAGGAGAGAAAGGTAGGTGACAAGACAGGTGACGGTTGGGCATAGAGCATAAGGTATTAGAGAGGAGAAGAGTGGGAAGTAGCTGTCATTCAGGCATAGAGTATTTAAGTAGGTAGAGAGGAAGAGTGTAGTAGGATATGAAAGAGAGAGGGAGCAATATGGAAAGAAAACAGGGAATAGGCAAATGGACAAGAAACAGAGAGAGAGAGAGATGTAGCAGCGTGGGAAGTATGGGGAGCATGGAGGAGCTAAAGAAAAGGAAAAGAGAGGGATCAGATGAGGAGAAAAAAGAAGAGGGGGAGAGCCCTTTTCATAGGAGTAAAAAGACACAAAGATGACCGGTGAGAGAGGGAGGAGAAGGGGAGGGGAAGGAGGAAGGAAGCGGGAAGGATAAGGGGGAGAGGGAGGGAGGTATGAGTAGAATAGAGGAGTTAAAAAAGATGATGGAAAATATGTGGCAGGATCAAAGGAGAGGGAACGAAGGAGTAAAGAGTGGGCTGAAAATGTTAGAAGAGAAAATGGAAGAGATGAGAAGGGAGCAAATAGAAAGGGATAAAAGATGGCAGATAGAGAGGGAAGAACTAATGAAGAGAGTTGAGGAGTTGAAAAAGAAGATAAGGGGGATGGAGGGGGGAGGAAGTGATAGGGAAGAAAGAGGAGGAGGGATGATAGAAGAAAGAATGTGGAGAATAGAGAGGGAGTGGGAAATGAAGGAGAGGAGGGAAAGGAGAAGGAACCTGATAGTTAGAGGATTGGAAGTTAAGGAAGGGAAGGAAAGGGAAGCAGTGAAGGAATTAATAACAGGAATAGAAGCGGAGGCAAAGGTGGAGGAGATGAGTAGGGTAGGTGGGGGAAAAGGGAAAACATATGGGTAGTAAGATTGGAAAATGAAGAGCAAAAGAGGGAGGTAATGAGTAAGAAGAGGATACTAAAGGGAAGGAAAGAAAGGATAGGGGAGGATTTGACGTGAAAGGAAAGGAAAATGAAATGGAGGTTGGAGGAGATAGCAAGGGGGGAAAAAGAAAGGGGAAGAAAAGTCTGGGTGAGTTATGAGAGAATAAATGTGGATGGGAAATGGTGGGTATGGAATGAAGGAGAAGAGGTGTTAAGGACCAGGAAGGTAAGGTATGGGAGGACAGAAGACGGGGGGAGAGGGCATAGGAAGAGGGAGAAAGGAGAGGGTGAAGGGGAATGGAGAATATGTTTCTGGAACGTGGCGGGGTTGGGAAATAAGGATAGGGAGTTTTGGAGAGGACTAGATAGATGGGAGGTGATAGTTATGTTGGAAACATGGATAGAGGAAAAGAATTGGGGAAAGGTGAGGGGATACTTGCCAAAAGAGTATAAGTGGGGGGTATAATTCGCCGGGAGAAAGAACAAGAAGGGGAGAGCGATAAGGGTATAATTATGGGGATCAGGTGGGAGATGGCAGAGAAGGGAGTGGAGATAGAGACACAAGTGGAGGGGATAATTGTAGGGAGGGTGAGGACAGAGAGGGAAAGATTAAGAATAGTGGGGGTATATGTTAATGGGGACTTAGAGAGGATGCTGCAGAATGCAAAGAAATGGGTAGAAGAGAGAGAAGAAAGGATGGCAACGATTATGGGAGGGGATTTTAATGCAAGAACGGGAAATAAAGGAGGGGGGATGGAGAGGGGGAAGGCGGGAGAGGGAGGAAGAGATTGGAAGGAAATCGAAGGACAAGAAGGTTAATAAAGAGGGAAGGAGATTAGTGGAATTTGTGGAGGACGGAGGATGGAGTATCTTTAATGGAGGGGTTAAAGGGGATGAGGAAGGGGAGTATACAGGAAGTAAGGGAAACACGGTGATTGCCTATGTAATAGGGGAGGAGGAGATAAGGGAAAAGATTGTTAGATTGGAGATAGGAGAGAAAATAGACTCGGATCACCATCCGGTGAAGGTAACATTGGCAGGAGGAAGGATGGAGAGAAGAAAAGGGAGAGGGGAGAGAAGGAAATGGAGGGGATGGTGGGATGAGGAGGGAACAAAATTTTTTAAGAAGGAAATGAGGGAGATGAAGTTAGAGGGGGGTGAACTGCAAGAGGAATGGGAAAAATTGGAGGATAGGATAAAGAGAACGATAGAGAAGGTGGAAGGGAAAAAAGGGGTGAGAGGGAGGAAAAAGGGAAGGTGGTGGGATGAGGAATGCAGAGAGAGAAAAAAGATAGTAAGAAAGAAATTGAGGGAGTGGAGGAAGGGGAAAGAGCAAGAGCAGGAGTATAAAAGGGCAAAGAAGGATTATCAGGAATTATGTAAAGGGAAGAAAAGAGAGGAAGGAGAGAGATGGATGGAGATAGTGCAAAAGGCGAAAACGGAGGGAGAGGTATGGGGGATAGTGAACAAAGAGAGAAGGAAAAGAGGGAGGGTAAATGAGGAGATTGAGGGAAAGGAATGGAGGGATTATTTTATGGGCTTGCTTGAGGGGGTAGAAGGGAGGGTAACAAGGGGGAGGAAGAAGGGGAGGGAAACAGATGAGGAAGAGGAAATAAGGAAGGAGATAGAAGAAGTGATAAGGGGATTGAAAGGAGGAAAGACAGTGGGAATGGATAGGGTGACAAATGAGGTGTGGAAGTATGGGGGGGAAGGGATGAAAGAATGGATCTGGAATTTTTGCAACAGGATATGGAAAGGAGAGGGATGGCCAGAAATGTGGAAAGAGGGGTAGTAGTGCCAATTTTGAAGAAGGGGGAGGGGAAGGTGGTGGAAGATTAGAGGGGTAACGCTCATGCCAACGGCATATAAAATCTACGCAGCGGTGTTGGCAGAGAGGTTGAAGACAGAAATTGATGAAAAAGGAATAATCCCACACAATCAAACGGGCTTTAGAAAGGGAATGGGGACGATCGATAACGTTTACGTCCTAAATTATTTGATCAGTAGACAGATGGAAAGAGAGAAAGGCAAGTTGATAGCGTTGTTCGTAGACCTAAAGCAGCATTTGATACGGTGGATAGGAGAGTATTGTGTGAGACAATGAGAGAAAGAGGGATCAGAGAGAGTTTAGTAATAAGAGTAGAGGAAATGTTAAGGGAGACAAAGAGTAGGGTAAGAGTAGGAGAGGAGGGTAGCAGGGAATTTTGGACAGCGAGAGGGCTAAGACAAGGATGTCTACTGAGCCCAATACTGTTTAACGTATTAATAGCAGATCTGGAGGAGAAGATGAAAAAGGTGAGATGGGGAGAGATAGAGTTGGGAGATGAAAGAGTATACACGTTGGCGTATGCGGACGATATAGTTATGATGGCAAAGGAAGAAGGGAAAATGAGGAGTATGATGGAGAGATTGGAGAGTTACTTGGATGGGAAAGGGTTAGTTTTGAATGAGTTTAAGAGCAAGATTATGAGATTTAGGAAGGGAGGAGGGAGATGGAAAAGAGTAGATTGGAGGTGGAAAGGGAGGAAGATAGAAGAGGTGAGGGAATTCACATATTTGGGTTATGTGCTACAGAGGAATGGAGGGCAGGAAGCACATGTGAGGGAGAGAGTGAGAAGAGCAGCAGCAGTGATGAGGCAGATATGGGGGATAGGAAAGAAGAAGTTTGGGAAAGATTGGGAAAGAAGAATATGGTTATTCGATAGATTAGTTTGGACGGTGATGAGTTATGGGGTGAAATTTGGGGGTGGAAGAAGAGATTAAAGATGGAGGGGATAGAGGAAAGATATTTAAGATGGGTGCTAGGAGTGGAAGGGAAAACGCCAGGATATTTAGTAAGGGAGGAACTGCAGAGGGACGAGCTGGAAAGAAGAATGGGAAAAAGAGCGTGGAATTTTGAGGAGAGACTGAGGGAAGGAAAAGGGAGTATCCTTGCAAGGAAATGTTTGAGTGAGATTAGAGAAAGATGGAGGAGAGGAGGAGTTAGGAGGGGATGGGAGGGGGAAAGGAGGGAATTTTTTGAGAGTAGAGGTCTAGGGATAGAGGTGGAAAAAAGAAGGAGGAGGGAAAGTGATTGGTATAAAGAATGGGAAAAGGAGGAAAGAGAAAGACAGAGAAGAAACAGGTGAGAGAAAATAAGAGACTCGAGATACAATAGATGGTACAAGGAAATAAAGGGGGAGGGAATACCGGGTTATTTGAAAAAAGGTTGGGGGGAAAGTAGGTGGCAGAGGATAGCAAGATTTAAGTTAGGGAATGAGATGAGGGAGAGGAGATATTGGGAGAAGGAAGAGGAGAGGTTGTGTAAACTGTGTGGAGGAGAAGTGGAGAGTACGTATGGGAGAGGTGTAGGGACTGGGGAATGGAGGGAGGGGGAAGTTGGCAGGAGGAGGTAGGTAGGGTGTTGAGAGAGGAGGGAGAGGGAGAGTGGTGGATGAGATTGGTGGAGGAGGAGAGGCGGGATAGGGGAGGGGACAAGAGGGGAGGAGAGAGTGAGTGATGAGGAGAGAGAGAATGGAGAGGCACCGGATTGAAATAAAGTAAAGTAAAGTAAAGTAATAAATGAGTAAGGAGAGGGAGTAGATAGAAACATAATTGGGAAAAGCAAGAGGAAGCGGAAGCCCGTAGGGGGGCGTGTGTGTGTGTGTATGAAAGGTGTGGGGGCGTGGACGGGAGACCGGCACGCGCTAGCACTTAAGATTAGAGTAAGTTGCGTTAGATGTAAGTTAGATTTAAGTTAGGCTAAGATGGAGCATGAGATTGTTTGTAATGAATTGTAACCCTGAGGGGAGCAAAACAAATAAACTAACTAACTAACTAATATAAATTAATAAATATACTCCTCTGTACACTAATAAAAAAGAATGTTTGTCAATGTAGATAATTTAATTTATTTATTTTTCTCTAATATATTTTTCATTTTTCTATACCGATATAGTGCTTGCCCGAAGAAAAGTCTATTATTAAAGAAATGGAGAAGGGGAAAGTTAATGGACAGTATTCTCCACAGTTACGATCTTTTGCGTTAACTTTAAATTTTTATAGTCCGAAAGCATACAATTATGTGCGAGAGGTATATAAAAATAAATTACCAGCTCCGTCTACTCTACGATCTTGGTATTCTAATATGAATGGATCTCCTGGTTTTACACAAGAAGCTATTGATATCTTGAAGAAAAGAAGTGATGCTGCGGGAGAAAAAAAATATATGCTACTTTGATGATGGATGAAATGGCTATAAGGAAGCAACTTGAATAGAGTCATTATGAAAAAGAGTTTGTTGGCTACGTAGATTGGAATTGTCATACCAGAACCCGACAATTTGCCTTTGGCAAAAGAAGCGCTTGTGTATTTGTTGACGGGAATTAATGAAAGGTGGAAAATCCCAGTCGCCTATTTTTACATAGATGGACTAACATCACAAGAACGAGTTGAAATTACTCTACAAGTTCTGAGATTTGTAGCTACATCAGGAGTTAATGTTATCGCTTTAACATTCGATGGACTTGCAGCGAATATTAAGATGTGCACTGAATTAAGCGCAGACGTATACAATAAACCATATTTTCGACATCCAGTATATGATCACGACATTGTGATATTTTTTTACGCTGCGCATATGCTTAAGCTGATAAGAACAGCTAGGGCTAGTAAAGGGGTTTTATATGATAGCAATGGAAACTCTATAAGATGGGAATTTATTGAAAACTTGGTTCATCTACAAGAACATGGTTACTTTCACTTAGCGAATAAAGTAACTGGAAAACATATTCAATGGCAAAAAAATAAAATGAGTGTGAAATTAGCAGCCCAAACGTTGAGCGAAAGCTGTGCGACTGCCTTGCAAGTATTGATGGAAGAAGGACATCCGGATTTTTTAGATTGCGCTTCGACTATCAAATTTTTAAGAATGGTCAATAATACATTTGATTATTTAAATTCTCGTTGCATGTTTTCTCATGGATATAAACGATCATTACGAGCAGACACAGCTTTCCAAACGTTTGCATTTTTTACCGAAGCCATTGAATATTTTTCCAATATAAAAATTTACCCCGATGGAAAATCTATAATAGAAACTAAATCGAAGACCGGATTTCTGGGATTCATCATAGATGTGAAAAATTTGAAAAAAATATATTGAGAATACGTTGAAACGGGATATTTGAAATATATTTTATCATATAAATTCTCTCAAGATCATCTCGAGATATTTTTTTCATGTATCCGAGCAATGGGAGGATATAACAATAATCCTAATTCTATCTAATTCACGTCAGCGTATAAGCGCCTTTTACATCATAATGAGGTAAAATTGTCAGCAGCGGCTAACTGTCTTCCACTCGACAACACAAGTATCTTAACGATATCTTCAAAAAAAATCAAAAAGAGTCCTAAGGAACTTGACGGATATTGTATTGAAGATATTGAAGATAAAACAGTTGACAATATTCCAATTTAATTTATAAATTCAGCAGCACATCACGCTGTGCTATATATTTCAGGTTTTGTTGAAATGCGTATGCTCAAAAAACTCAAGTGTGATATATGCATCCAACTTGTGAATGAGTCGAAAGAGGCTCATTCGCTTTTCGTTAAAACTAAAAGTCTTGGTTATTTACGTAATCCGAGACAAGATACTTATAACGAATATAGCGGAAAAAATTTTTAATATATACAGAATAAATAATAAATTAAAAACTAAAAATGCATTTCAAAAAATGACTGTGAATGTGATGCAAAATTTAAAATTAAGTAACATTTTTAATAATTTCGATGAGCATGTACTGGACCCCTCCGTTGTGGGCCACCTTGCCGTGGTGGAGGGGCTCCCCTGGGAGAGATCCCAGGGGTCTAAGAGCTCACACATGGAAGGAAAACCATGTTAAAAAACCCGGGTAGGCCGGACTCGTGAGGTGGGTTATACCAACCGGCCTAGGAGCGGGGGGCTCCGAAATAACCCCCCCCTGGAAGACAACCAGGTTAAAAAATTACATTTTGTTTTATGGATATGTCGATTAATACGAGAAGTAACGTACCACCCCAGGGGTCCCGGAGCCCCAGGGGTCGGCGTGGGGGGGGGTAGAGTCCCGGCTCCCCCCACGTCGTCATCGGACGACGGGCGGTGCGGGAGGTGCGGCGCAGGCCCCCCGCACTATCTAGCGACTGCGGCCGTTGACGAGACGCTTCGGACATTAGTCCGAAGCGTGTGCACTTGGCTCCTCCAGATTTTGGGGGAGTCACCATCAAGGGGTTCCTGCTCTGGGGGGTGCGCCCCCCAGAGCAGTTCGGGAAGCTTAGGCCCGGTTATCCGGACCTATGCCTCGGCTGTTCGTGGTAAGGGGAGGCCTGCGTCTCGTTCCGTCGGGACGCAGACCTCCCCGGAGGTAAGTGCCTCCCCCCCAGGTGCTTCAGGTGCCTGGGGCGGGGTCACATTCGAAGGTGGTGTCCGTCCACCGTCGACCGGGGCAGTTCCTGCCTCCGGTGCGGCGGGGACGGGCATCATGTGGGGGCGTGTGCGGCGCCGGCCGCACACTGCCCCCAGTGTGCTGACGCGGGGTTACCGGCCCGCCATCGAATTGGCGGGAATGGGTGCCCCGTGGTCCCTCCCCGTCGCGGGGGAGGGAGGAGGAAGCGTAAGAAGGGGAAGGGGGCTTCACCCCCCTCTCTAGTTGCTCCTGGGGAGGGGCCTCCGCCTCCGGCTGAGGCGACCCCTCCTCAGGTGGATATACCCACGGAGGTCGTCCCCGAGGCTGGGCTGGTTCCCAGTCCGTGGTGGGCGTGCCCTCCATGGGCCCCCTATCTGTGGAGCCCATGGAGGTGGTGGAGGATAAGGAGGGAGGGGAGGAACCTCCCCTTCCCCAAAGGACAAGGAAGAGGGGGAAAAAGGATTCCCCCCCTATTTTGGATAGCGGGGGGGAGGCGGGAGCTGCTGATGCCAAGCTCTCTCGCCTCCTCCCCTCGGTCAGCCTTTCGAGGCTGACCGACAAAGAGGTTGGGGTGGATCCCCTTCAGGACTCCACCCCTGGGGATGATACGAAGGATGGGGCGGCGTCCCGGTCGAACGCTGTCTCTTCCCCTTTGGCTGCAAAGGCCAAAGGGGATAAGAAGAAGGCAAAGGGGGGAGCTGTAGCTTCCCCTAAGGAAGGCGTCGTCGAAGGGGGGGTGGTAGTTCCCCCCTCTGGAACGAGCGAGGATGCGGTCCCTGGACCGTCTGGTTGTAGGGGGGCGGGAAGAGGTGTAATTGGTCCTGTGGCCTATGCACTTCTTCACCGCTCCCTCTCTTGGGAGGGCTGGCCCGCAAGGAGCAGCTTTCGGGAAAACTACCGAAAAATGTTCGAGCAGATGCCTCCATCTAACGAGCAGTTACTGTGGTATCTGCAAAGAGAGGTGAATGGTTGGGACCCTCGTGTCGCGGAGGGTCTCTCCATGTCCGGGGGGGGTGATGAAGGGATCCAGGTCCTCGCCTCTACCCTCCCGGACGGATCAGATAGTCTCGCGCACATTGAGTTTGTCCTGGACTGGTTTGTGGAGAGATTCCCCGTTTGGAATCTCCAATGGTTCAGGGAAAAGGTGCCCCCGAGCGGCGGCTCGGAGGGCGGTGTCGCGATTGTATCGGGGGAGGGAAAGCCCTCTGGGACGCCCTCCCCCGATTACTACGTAGAAGCAAACCGCTTCTTTGTCGAGGGGTGGAAGGAGGGGGAGGATCCTCCCCCCCCAGATCTCCACCCGAAAAAGACAAAGAAGCGGGGGGCGAAAAAATTGTAAAGGTGGCTGGGGGCGGGGGCCGCCAGCCACCTTTAGCCCCACCAACATCCGGGGGCGGCCCCCCCTTCCAACAACTGGGGGGGGCGGGGGAAGGCTGTGGTGACCCAGCCTTCCCCGGAGTATGGGAACATCTTATTTGTCGGGGGAGCTTATCTCCCCCCAGGATAGGGGCTTTTAATAGCCACGCCCGAGGAGGAGCCGGACGAATGCCTCTGGCGATACCCGGCTCCTCCTCACATTGGGCAAGGAAGGTCACCCCCAGGGGTTTTAGTGGGTATGCCGGAGGGGAATTTCTTTCCCCTCCGGTGAGTCCCACATAACCCGTAGAGGTCCCCCCGGGCCTCTCGGGTATCCATAAAGGATTTCCCCTGGGTAACCAAAAAAAAAAAAAAAAAAAAACTACTGGACAATGATTTAATGGATAATCATAAATACAATATAATTAAAACAATTATAGAATTATATTTAAAAATAAAATTATATCATTATGGAAAACAGTTTACACGGAAATCACATTTTACATATGTTAGAAAAGATTTAACTAAAAAGATACTTTTTAAACGACAATAAAATATATTTTTATTAACTTTTTCTATTTTATTGCATTATATTTCTTTTTACCTTCTTTTTTTATTATACAATTTATTATCTTTTTCGAATTATTTTTTAAATAAATTTGAATCGTCCGCTATAGGGGACGTGGCGGCGCTGAGATCTTGGATCGCATCTTAGGGCAAAGGGGGTAGCAGGGGAGTAGTTAGCAGTCCATAGGTACATAGCATGATGGAAGGATTACATGGTGTGTGCAGAACTCGTAAACCACGCCCCTTTTCAGCCTTCGGTGCACGAAAAAACACAGGGCAGGCAACTGCGAAAAACGAAATGTTTAGCTTTTAAAGTTTGGCACAACTGGTGTGTAAGCGTCCTTTTCGCACTCCCTGTATTTTCTTCCATCTCACTTTGTGTTATATATGTATATAGTTTATATACCTGATAGCTTACCCACAACCAAATCCTCCAACAATAGCAACCTTCTTGCCACTCGGTATGGTGAACGATACATTTTTAAAAATAGGTTTTCCTTCAACATATTGGAAATTTACGTTTCTAAATTGAATTTCCGACGAATCGTACGTCACGTGAAATCTTAGTGCATTTTCTTTTGACTGTTAATACAAATCCAAAGATTAATTAAATAGTTGACGGTATATATTGTATAGATCATTTTTTATGAGGATAGATGCTAGACTCTTGATACTTCGAATTCAAATAATTTTACCTTAATTGCAGTGTCTGTTGTCATATTATATATATATAATATATATATATATATATATATATAAGTAGCGGTATATTGCAGAATTGACTGACTAGACTGTTACAATATACGAATGTGTATTATGTGACATGTTATACAATATAATTATATATTTATATAATATATATATATTATATATATATATATATATAATTATATAAATATATAATTATATTGTATAATATGTCACATAATACACATTCGTATATTGTAACAGTCTAGTCAGTCAATTCTGCAATATAACGCTACTTACATTCCTAGAATTCTAGGGATTTCCTTATGTTGGTAGACATGTATTTTTTCGTGTCGCGATTAGAAAAGAAGAGCAGATTTTAGAGAGAGAACGAGATCGTATCGCACACACCATGTAATCCTTCCATCATGGTACATAGTCAAAGGCTTGTCTCAATGTTGGTAGGGGTAGGCGGCCCTGAATTCAATCTCCCGGTCGGTCGGAGGAGAGCGTTTGGTTCTCCGCCGGTCATCCGGGGATGGGGTCTTTCTTGGGGTATATGGAGATATTTTTCCACCTAGGTCGGGCAGAGATGTCCCAGCTGTGGGTGGGGAAAGGCCTTGCTTTTCACCGCATTGCATGTCGGTGCTCCAGCAGCGGTGGAGGGTGGGGCAGGGTGGGATGCCCCCACAGTCACCGGCTGTACGTGGTGCAGTCACAGGGGCCGTGTGGGATCCCCCTCGACAGTAATTATATATTTAAGATAGATATATAACAATGAGATGTGCATTTCCGTCTAATGCTGTAGAAACCATTATATTTTTCGGTTGTAGTTAATCGTCGCATTCCCCACCATCCAAGACGAATGTTTTTCTCACGGAGAATGTTTCTCCTGTTCCTAACAAAATTTTTATGAAAAACATCCGACTTCCTCCAGTGATGAAAGATGGGACCGTCTGTATGCGCATGCGTGGCGATTGTACCGTCAGTACAGTATCTCTCACTAGTTTTAAGGTGTACCATTAGTCGCCCTACATAATTTTATAAAAATTTTTATTATTTTCATATCACATCAATTTACTAAATCGTACGTATCTCGTATCTAATCTCAAAGAAAGCTCAAAGACAGACTCAGGAAGACTCGCGTTTCGCGCGTAAAGCACTGACAGCTGACCGTTGTAGCATGAGTACATAGGTATAAGATATAGGTACGGCACTGTAATTCCGCCATTTTCGCCGCGCACGCGCGTGCAGACGGTCCCGTCTTTCATCACTGAAGTTAAAGTTCTTTTGTCTTTCTTTTTTCTGCAAACACATCAATATGTAATTATACATTTTTCTAAAAATAAACACATTCATTTTTCCAGATTAATATCAATTTCATTGTTCCATGTAGATGAAAGAGAACTAATTATTATAAATATTATTACGCATTTATGCAAGCAGTTATGCATATGCACGCATAACGTTGCGTGTGAAGAAAGCCTAAGAGAAAGTGCAAGACTGAGGGTACCATTACATGAAGCGCGGAAACGCGGAATTAAGAAAAGTAATAAAGAATAGTAACTAAATTCCGCGTTTCCGTCGTTTCTTTCTATACCATTTGAGCGGAACAGCGGAATTTGTGTATGTTGTGTGTGTGTCAAGGTGTGCCATAAAAGAAATATAAAACGTTTATAATGGAAAAAAATATAGGTCGTACTCATATGTATATTATACTACAATTCTTTTTATCTTGCAATTTCTTGTAACGCAAGTACGAATACATTAAAATAACTTTTTTTATTGTCATTTCTTCATATCTCATCGGTTCATCTCTTGCTTGCATGAGAAACTTCATAATAATCATTAACATAATATTTGGATCCATGATATAATCTGAGGTATCTGAGGTATCTGAGTGCAACAGTACAGAGAAAAAGAATGAACATTTGACGCGCACGTTCCGCAAGTTTATTTCTCCTTATATTACATGGAGCACAATTTGTGCGGAAAAATCGGATAATATGGTGATAACTAAACATTTATAGTTGTTTATTAAATGTGTGTTCACTTAATTCATTGCAATTTGTATTAGAATGCTTATCTTTTCAGCTTATTTATTGAATACAAGCATTTTAATCAATAAATACCGCTAAACATTCTTATTTTATAATTCCCTATTCCGTTTTTCCGTGCAAATTGTGCTCCATGTAAGGATCACAGATATCTATACTGTGACCCTGTGGGTCACAGTATAGATATCTGTGGCATTATCTGTGGTAAGGGTGCAGTCCCATTGAGCACGAATTGGAATGACGGATCGGATTTCTCACTAGAATTCTAGTAAATCTTGATCCTGCTATTTCTTCCGATCGGAACGCGTATTTCTATTTGTCTGGTACATCCGGAACGGTGTTAAAAGGAACGGTGTTAGTAAACAAGCTAAGATGAGTATCAACAAGGAAAAAGGACCGGTAATAATTGAGGCGTCCAATTTTAAAACTCGCTAAAGTCATTTTTTTCAATTTTTAAGCTGGCAAAAGGAATCGATTGTCAATAGAGACCACTACGATATGATAAATTGTTGACGTTTCAAAAATTACTTAAGTGGCCCAAATTTTGCATCAAAAAGTTCTTACAGTTCCAAAACTCATTCATTCCAAACCCCTATTGCTTCAAAGTCTCGTTTCAAAAAAATGAGAAAAGTGCTTTTAGCGAGTTTTGAAACTGGACGCCTCAATTTTAAATAGATATTATTTATTATTATATTCATTAATTATTATTATTTAGAGATTTATTATTATTAACATATCAGATAACATATAATGTATTAATTGATTATATAGGTTATATAGTAGTTTGTAATTGTAAAAAAAATCTGAAATTAACATCTCTTAAAAAAATCTACGTGAAAAATGATGTGGACAAACCACATGGTGACAATACTTTCTTCTCTATTATTTAACATTATTTGAACGCATATGTACATTTTTTCACAATCATCACATCGTTTTTCCACATGATTTTCATTGCATGGTTTTCAGCACATGAATTTGTTTTAATATGGATAACATATCAACTATTATGCGATTCATGTTACATGTGTTCATATTTGCAGGCTGTAAAATGTGGTTACTGTGGGTGGGTAATGTACGGGTCCTGTGCAGAGATTGAAGCTCATAACTGCTTCGAAAGATACGATGAATGTATCCATGTTATCGTTGTCGATGAGAAAAGACGTGCTACAATGAGTAATTATGCTGAGGGTCTCGTCCGGATGGATTATAACTTGTAGTAGTGCATCCCTGCACTTCGAGCCAACAGAATTTCAAAAATTCCACTAGAAGGAAAAAAGGCGCGCTGAGCGCCCCAATCGCCGTCGTGGGCCTGCGCCTAGGTTCGCGCGCATCCGCCATTTTCTTCATTGTGTTTTCTGTTCGTCGAGCAACACATCGGCACATCGGTTAGTTCCCGTGTTTTTTGGATTCCTTTATCTCTCCATCTGGATATGTGCCTTCCAGTGAACGACACAGCAGTACAGGAGGATCAGGAGGACAGGAATGAGCTGTATCAGAGCCCGATTCCCGTCCCGTTACAACAATCGCACGAGTCTGAGGAGGTTAGGTCGACGCTGCCGGTCGACTCGGGGCTACGAGCGAAAGGTAAGCGCTTGAAAGAGGCTCTCGGACGGTTCTCTTAAACCGGGGCGTCGTACCAGGTGCGTTCCCTTGTTGACCCTTTTTGCTGGCTTGGCCACAATTTGGCATAGAGGGAACGATTCCGATCGGGACCTCGAAAGCGTTTACTTCTTTCATAGGCTCAGGCGTAGACACGCGTGTTTCCAACGTATCCTTCGCCCCCCTCTCACCTCCTGACGAAAGTGGGGATAGGGCTCAAAAAAGGGCTTCTGAGCTCTTTGGCCAATGTGCGGACCTTCCCGTCGCTTCGACGTGGGACCAAACGGCGTTCGTTTTTGCCCGCGACACTGTTCGCAAGGGTCTTCCGGACACGCTGAGGTCACAGTTCCTTTCCGAGCACGAGGTTAAGGGGGATCTTTCGGTATTGGGACCGCCAAAGCTGAATAAAGTGTTACTTCCAACGTTAAAAGGGTCCACATCAGCTCTTAAACGAGACGAGGCGCAAGCAGCGCATCAGTCCCAGCTGGCAGCGGCTCTTAATGCCCTTGGCTCAGGTGTCTCGATGTTCTTATCAGAAGAGGTGGACCAAATAGCAACGGATGAAACAAGAAAGCCGTTACAACTTATTGCGGAAGGGATTCAGCTTTTGGCCGATCTGCAGTACCGTCTCTCGCTGCAGAGACGGGCGTTTATTAAGCCCGCTCTAAATTTTCTGGGCAAAAATACGGCGGACTCGGCACCAATCGACGACTGGTTATTTGGCAGTTCCTTTGCTGAGGATGTCAAGGAAGCCAAAGCCTGCGAAAAGGTAGCTAGGGAGCTAACCTTCAAACCAAAGCCTGTTACAAGTAAGGCGGCCTCTCACCAGCCAGCTCGTACACAGCCGCAGTCCAAATTACCTTCGACGTCGGGAAACTGGAAGGGCCCCACTCGCCGAAACAACCCTCCACATCGGAGGAGTGGAGCATGGTCGAAGGACAGATCTCGGAGGTCGGCATCTCGCTCCCGACATCGTCGTTAAATGAGGTGAGTTTTGCTGGCAGATTAATAAACTTCGCTCACGTCTGGAAACGCATTACGTCGGATCCTGAAATTCTCAGCGCAGTTTGTGGATATAATATCCCATTTTCTCTTCCACCAATATTACGTCCAGTTCTCAGTGAACCCACTTTTACCTCTTCAGTTGAATCTTAGTGTGATGCAGAAGTACAACGCCTTCTGAATAAGGGGGCCATTACCCGGGTGGAGCCATCGGAGGATCAATTTCTATCCTCCTTCTTCCTAATTGAGAAGCCTTCAGGAGGAATGCGCTTTATTTTAAATCTGAAGGATTTAAACGCTTATATTTCCCCACCGCACTTCAAGTTAGAGGATTGGCGCACGGTAGTCCGCCTTATGCTACCAGGAGTTCAAATGGCCTCGATCGATCTCAAAGATGCATACCTACTAGTGGCGATTTGCCCGGAGCACAGGAAATATTTACGATTCCAGTGAAGGGGCAAAACTTTCCAGTTTTCGGCTTTGCCCTTTGGACTCGCCACGGCCCCTTACATTTTTTCTAGATTGCTTCGCCCCGTAGTTGCTTCTCTTTGATCTCAGGGCCATGATTCAGTTGTGTATCTGGACGATTTTCTGCTGCTGGCCCCTTCCAAAGCCGCTTGTCGGCTTAACGTCCAGGCTCACATCAACCTTCTTACCTCATTAGGATTTGTCATTAACTTTCAAAAGTCAGAACTTGAACCATCTTATGAGCGCAAGTATTTGGGGTTTGTTTTTAATTCTGTTCAGCAGTCAGTTGCTATTCCAGAGCAACGTCGACGTAACCTTTTCTCTCTCGTGTCGTCTTTGTCGAAAAGATCTCAAGCCAGGATTCAAGTCTTTGCTTCTATGATTGGCTCTCTGGTATCTGTTTGTCCAGCGGTCCAATATGGCTTACTGTATACCAAATCATTCGAGAGGGCGAAATATCTTGCTTTGCTCAGAGCCGAGAATAACTTTGCGGCGGTAATGGAATTGTCTTCCTCTCTCAACGAGGATTTTGACTGGTGGCTGTCAGTCCTATCAAATCCGCATCAGAAAAATTTTATTCGAACAGGCAGTTACTTGACAGAAATATTTTCAGATGCCTCACTTACCGGCTGGGGGGCCTCATGCGGGACCAATAGCACCCATGGGTGGTGGTCGGAAGAGGAGCGTCTCCTGCATATCAACGTGCTGGAATTAAAGGCGGCTTTTTACGCCCTAAAATCTTTTGCAGCTACATGCCACAACTGCGACATCCTGCTGAGGTTGGACAACACAACGGCTCTATCATACATTAATCGTTTCGGTTCGGTTAGATTTCCGGTTCTATCTTCGATCGCCAGGGAGATCTGGCAGTGGTGTGAAGAAAGAGACATTTTTCTCTTTGCTTCCCACATTCCCTCGTCGGAGAACGTTGTCGCAGATAGTGAATCTCGTCGATTGGATACAAACACCGAATCAGGTTTCAGAGCGATTTCACGACGGTTCGGTCCCTTCGAAATCGATCTTTTCGCTTCCGCCTTAAATGCGAAATGTGACACATACGTTTCGTGGATACCAGATCCCGGATCCTTTACTGTGGATGCCTTTACTCTATCTGGGGAGGGGCTTTTCTTTTACGGCTTCCCTCCCTTTATTTTAGTTACCAGGGTATTGCGCAAAATCATTGACGACAAGGCGGTAGGTGTGGTGGTTGTGCCTTGGTGGCCATCGCAACCTTGGTTTCCTCTCTTTCAGCGCATGTTAATCAAAGAGCCTCTGATTCTCTCTCCATCCACTAATCTTCTCTCCGCTCCCCTTAGGTCTCAACATCCAGCGGCAAACTCCCTTTCCCTGGCAGCAGGGAAATTATCTGGCAGGCTTTTGCAGCGCGGTTAGTACCTGATTCGGCACTGAATGTAATGCTGGCCTCACTTGCCCCAGCAACAATCCAACAGTACTCAGGGCCCTTGCGATCGTGGTGGTTCTTTTGCAAAGGCCGACAGACCGATCCATTCTGTCCAAGAGCGCAAGACGCCCTCGCCTTTTTATCAAAAGAGTTGGATAAGGCTGGCTCATACTCCGCTGTGAATACGTCAAGATCGGCGATTTCTTTAATTTCGGCCAATAAGATTGGGGATCACCCGCTGGTACGGCGTTTCTGCAAAGGAGCGAGTGTGTTGAAACCGCCGCATCCGAAATATGATTTCATTTGGGACCCGGCCCCAGTGATTATTAAACTAGGTGCCTGCCCAGCAAACATGATGACGTCGATTTGTCGTCAGATTTTCGTCATAAGTTACGTCATTAATGACCAAAACACAACGTCAATGGAATGTAAAAATCACATCGAAATGTCACATACCGATGACGTCATTTGAATTCGTCAGAAAGACGTTATTATTGTGATCTAAAATAGACAACAAATACGTCACATTTACGTCTTATATACGTTTTGTGTAGTCTCCAAATACAGATAAGGATACATCAATAATTTCAGTTCTTTTAAATATTAAAAAGAAATTTATTTATTATAAAAATTGAGAACATTTTGAGAGTAAATATATTGAGAGAACAGTTTTTCGTAGATAAGTAGTAACCATATAAGATATAATTAGTAATAATTGTCTGTAGTACAAAAAAACAAACATATTTCTTTTAATAAGTCGTACGCATCATATGCATATATGTTTATATATTATATAAATAAAATATGTAAATAAAAATGGAAAATAATATACTTTCATTCCCAGCAAACACAAAGCAACAATTGCATAACATAAATATATTATAATTTCCCACTCAACAATAACTGTTATGTACAATATATACAGTTATTGTTGAGTTGGAAATTATAATATATTTATGTTATAATATATGTGTAATTGTTGCTTTGTGTTTGCTGAGATTATTGAATAGAATCACAAGAAAATCATGTATCATAAATATAATAGTATCACAAACTAAAATCAACTTTTACACACATTAATGTGGAGAAACATATGTCTTATAAAAACCTTTCATTTCCTTTCAAGAGATTTCAACAATAAACATGTATCATTTCCACTTCTTTTTATACACATAATGTGTGTAAAAGTGGAAATGATACATGTTTATTGTTGAAAGGAAAAACAAAACACTTACTGTGTACATGTGATAGTCTCCAACATTCCAAATCATCATGTAATTTATCAATAACAAAAATTTTTAAATTTTTTGAAGTAAAAGGATAAGTATAGAGAGAATCATAAGTGCAAAATTTTCTACCTAATATTAAAATTATATCATTCTTTAAAAAATTATGAATTTCTATAACCTGATCATTAATCATGCAGTAACAATCTGATTTGGAATATTGATGAACAGTTAAAACAAAATCTTTAAAGTAAACCTTTTTGAACTGTTTGTAGTTTAACATTGCAGGAGGCAATGGCCCCAGATTATGTTGCATTAAACACATAATGGAATCCAATTTAGATGGTTCGTTTCGTGTTGAAAAAGAATTAATTTGTTCTAATTTATTGCAAATCTCAATTAATGGTTGTTTTGTACTCTTTGTAAGACGAAGTAAGTATCCTAAAAAATTTTCAAATGGAAAAGCTGCAAAGTTGTCGAGTTTTCCATGTCTCAAAACATCTTCGGATAGATGAATTAAATAATGAACGTTATAAATAAGGAATTCTGAGTTATACAAATATTCACTGTGTTGAACAAATGTTTTTAAGAGCATGGAAGACATTTGACATCCTAATGTTGCAATATGTTTTTCGGAACATAAAATTACTATGGCTGAATGTAATAATGTGAAGTGTTCGTAAATTGAATGATCTACGATTCCTTTAAGAACAGCTGGGCCTAAGTAAAAAAGAAAAGTTCGGAATTCCGTCGCTTTAAAATGCGCTAATTCATCTAAAGATCGTGGTTTCCAATTGTACTGGAGAATATTATACTGGTTGTATGGAAGCCGATATGCCGGAATCGATAAAATTCAATACATTTCAATATTGAAAATATTGATTAACAAAAATAATATATGCCCTATCATTCCCCCTATATCAATTTAAAACGTATCACTGGAAATTATACGTAGGTATATGTTTCGTCAAATTAATGTCATGCAAATTTCGTCACTATATATGACATATTAAAGACGATACATAGACGTAATATTGAAGCGTAATTAAGACGATATTAAAGTCACGTACAAAAGACGTACATTGTAGGTCACTTGACGTCAGTGGTCATGAAATTACGTACTTTTAACGTCATTAATACGTCACCATGTTTGCTGGGTGGTTTCCTCACCAAAATCTTTCTTTAGACACGCTCACGAAAAAACTCGTGTTATTGTTAGCATTGTCCTCCGGCCAACGCTGTCAAACGTTGGCGGCAATTAAACTTTCGCATCTATCGCTAACCAGTGAGAAAGTCATTATTCGAATAGCGGATCGATTGAAAACATCGGCGCCGGGCCGATCTCAACCATTACTTTCTTTCCCTCGTTTTACAGGCCACGATAACTTATGCATTACGGTGCTCATTTCGGATTATTTAGACCGTACAGTCAATCTGCGCCCAGTCGGTTGTGACTCTTTCTTTATTACTTTAAAAAGACCTTATAGCCCCGTCAATGGATAAGAAGTACTCTCGTGGCCTGTGGAATCGATGAGTCTTTCTCGGCGCATAGCACGCGTCACGCGTCTATCTCCCTAGCAGCCAAGAAAGGTGTTTCGTTGGACCTCATTAAAAGGGCCGCGGGTTGGTCCGGGGAGTCGCGTATGTTTGCCAGATTCTATAATCGGCCGATCGTCGATTCAGACGCGTTTTCAAACTCGATCCTCTCTGCGGGTAAAAACCCTCAGTCGAGTTAAGTCTTTATTTTGTAAAAAAAAAAAACAACCGATGTGTTCTCTTTCGATATGGCCCAGGTAATTCGCGTGGTGAACATCTACAAGTTATAATCCATCCGGACGAGACCCTCAGCATAATTTACTGATTAAACGAACTCACCGAGTGAAGTTCGATCGTAATTATGCTGAAGGGTCTCGTCCGGATGGACCTCCCTCCCTAGTTCTTTCAGATTTTGTTTTTTCCCACCCATTCACTTCAATTGGCGACTTACGGGCCTGTATGGTTTTGAAATATGAAGAAACATGGCGGATGCGCGCGGACCTAGGCGCAGGCCCACGACGGCGATTGGGGCGCTCAGCGCGCCTTTTTTCCTTCTAGTGGAATTTTTGAAATTCTGTTGGCTCGACGTGCAGGGATGCACTACTACAAGTTATAATCCATCCGGACGAGACCCTTCAGCATAATTACGATCGAACTTCACTCGGTGAGTTCGTTTAAGTAAATTTTCAGTAAATTTTATAATATTAAATAAATATGTTCATTTATGTACAGGATTGAAGGAAATAGAAGAAAGTACAGAGAGACACACCACCATTAGAGAATAGCAATGAATTTACTTTATACTCGGCAGACACCATGAACGAGATGCTCATCGATGCAGAGACCAGGTCTATGGAATCAAAAGTTCAGAAACGAAGTCCGAGTATACGAGGAGAATTGTAGGATGAAGTCTTTAATAATCTTCAACAATCAAATTGTCACTTGCACCTTGTAAATGTCTCATTTCTTGTGTAAATATTGGCCGTACCCAGTATTTTCGCTTTATTCTCATATTTTCTTGTTTTTGCAATAAAATTATATAACTTAAGTACAACTTTCGAACTCTCTCATCTACTGATACAGCATACTGAAAGAACTGTAGCCCGGTCTCACTCTGAGTTGAAACACTGTGGTGGAGGTTTTACTTATCTGATGAAATAGCCGATATGGTATCCGAGTTTATCGGGAAGCCGGAAATCAGGATTTAGAACGGGTGATTGTCTGAATAATACACTGGCTTGATTAATATATATAACACTGAATGAAATGTATTTAACACATGAAAGTAAAGGCGTTTTACAAGATAACTGATTACTGGTTTAACTCGATACTGATTTTATTACTGAGGAACTCTCGCAGAACTGTCGACCGGACCGTTCCGCTGCTCGAAGGAGAGTCCTCGATTGGAATGCGAGCGCGACTTATGTATTCCCTACTTCGAAGGATCTCGAATGTCTTACATGGTGTTTGCGCGTGATCCCTTTGTCGAGCCTCGCGCTCTCGTGTCGCTCGCGTGACGTTCGCCGTTTCGGCGGTTCGTATACCGCGCGCGCGGGCGCTCGCTGCGCCGATCAGCTGATTATCTTACAGCTCGGCCATGCTGATTATCAACTTCGATCCGAAGTTGCCAGTGTAATTGACAGTGACACTCACTCTTCTCTTCATACGATCGGCGCGATGCAGGTACGTTATTTCCTACATGTCTTAAACATTAATTACACTTGTCAATTTCGCACGCTTATTCCATACGCTATACAGATACATTCGATATTCGCACTTAAGCTAATTACAGAACGTATATACATCTAACCTAATCATTAACATATTTACAGAGAGCTTTATTCTTGCTTTCACAGATTATTCTATCAAGTGTGGATCTGGTGGCTTGTCAATCTTGATCCATGGTTTGATGCGGTCTGACGATAGAATCGTGTCCATCGGTTTTGAGGTAAGACTAAATCCAGGAATGTCTTTAATGACATATCGATTATAACCTAGGCTTTTCGCAACCTGATACGGGCCTTTATATTTCGGTTTTAATTTCGCATTTTCGCCTGGTTTCGCACGGGAATCTCTAACCAGTATATAATCGCCTACATTATAGATTATCGGTTTCTTATATTTTCTATCCTTATATTCTCGATTATATTCGCGGATCATATCCGTCGCTTGTTGCGCGGTGTTTCTCAATGCTGTTTTTTGTTTCTCTAGATCGGAATCGACGCCTGTCAGTTCCTGCACGAACCGAGCTAGCTCACAGTCAGCGTGATTTCGCTGATCGAATCCGAACATTAGCTTCGCCGGGGTGGATTTGATAACTGAATGGTACGTATTATTTATTACATACTGCATCGTACCGAGATGCTTCTTCCACTCCGTTGGCTCTTTTAGCAGTTTCGTCAATGAACTCTTAAGAAATCGATTAACTCGTTCGGCAATTCCGTTTGCCCACGGCGCTGCTACAGCTACCTTTCTATGTTTAATGTTTCGACTTTGCATAAACTTGTCAAATTCTTGCGAGGTGAATGCAGTACCGCGATCTGTTACCAAATGCTTTAGATTAAATGTATCACAAATTTTTTCAAAACAACGTATGGTTTCTTTTGGTAGTTGATTTCACTGCGAATAGCCAAGAAAATCTAGTAAATGAGTCTACTATTAACAAAATATGTTTGCAGTGATCGGACGTTTCTTGCAACGACCCGAAATGGTCAGCATGGAGAGTATCCATGGGGGTTTCCGGAAGCGAAGACAGAGGATTACCCCCTTCAAAACGGTTGGGCGCTGCGTCGGTCACAATACAGGTGAGACAGTTATGTATATAATCAAATATCTTTTTCCGCATAGAAGGGAACCAAAGGTTCGCGCGATGCCTTCATATGTTTTCTCTGGTCCATTATGAGCCATTTCGTCATGGTATGCAAAGATTATATTTCTTATCAATGACGAAGGCACAAATTTCAAATGGCTTCCGTCCAACTTATAAACTAAACCGTTTACTAACTTAAATCTATCGTTTTCGCTCTAATTTCTTACTTAAATCTAGAATGAAAGGGTCGGTCAATTGCCGTAATTCCAACTCTTGTTCCAGCGGCAATTGGTTGACGTACGTTACTGCGCGACTCAATGCATCTACGTGCCTCATTCTTTCTGCCGGACGATGCGTTACTTTAAAGCGGTAATTTTGCAGACCTAACGTCCATCTCGCGATTCGCGGGTTTAAATTTGCCTTGTTTATTGCGTACACAATCACACTGCAATCAGAGACCACGGTGAACGGGAGACCGTACAAGTACAAATGGAATCTTTCAATTGCTCTTACAATGGCTAACATTTCCAACTCGTAACCGTGATATCTTTTTTCAGCCTCATTTGTGGCCTGACTGAAATAGGCGACTGGTGACCACCGACAGGCTGCTTCAGGCTGCTTCTGCAGCAAGATTGCACCGAGTCCGAGGCTAGAAGCATCCGTGTGTAACTCCGTTTCGGCCGCGGGGTTGTACAGGCACAAAACCGGTAAGGAAGTAAGCTCTTCTTTTAATAATTCAAAAGATTCTCTACAAGATTCATTAAAATCAAATTTCACTGCCTTTTTTAAGAGATTCTGTAACGGCCTTGCCTTAACTGTAAAATCGCGGATGAATCTACGGAAATAATTCGCGAGTCCTAAAAATCTTTGTAGCTCTTTTTCATTTCGCGGTTGCTTAAAGTCCTTTACTGCGGATGTGTGCTTTGGGCTCAGGGTGATGCCCTTTTCTGAAATCCTATATCCCAAGAATTCTATCTCCCTTTTGAGGAACTGGCACTTAGAATAATTTAATTCGAAGCCGTGGTTCTTCAATATGATCGTGACTTCCTTCAAAACTATCAAGTTTTCCTCGATCGTAGAAGAAGGAATTAGAACATCATCTATATACACTATCACCTTGTCCTCTCGGAATAGTGGGCTTAGTATCTGAATGATTCTTTTCTGAAACTCCGCGAGTGCTTCACAATACCTGAATGGTAAACGTGTGAATTCGAATTGACCGTCTGGAGTAGCAAAGGAAAAATACTTCGTTGAATCTTTATGAACTTTAATCTGGTGGAAGCTATCCTTTAAGTCAAGCAAAGTAAAGACGGATTTATTGCTTAAGCGTGCCAAACAGTCTTCGATTACAGGAAAGGGATATTTTTGTTTTTCGACTCTCGCGTTTAATGGTCGGAGATCAATGCACAGCCTCATGTCCCCATTTCTTTTCCTAACGGGAACTACTCTAGCGCAGTACGGCGATGAGCTAGTTTGTATTATTCCCCGATTCAAAAGATCGGTTATCTTTCGAACTTGCAACCGTTCCGTGTGCGCGAATCGTCTGGGGGCAAAAGCATACACTGAGTTGTCCTTCAGGCTAATTTTCACTTCATAGCTATTATCAACCTGTCCGCGACCTTGTTTTTGCACGTCTAACAGTAAACTATTCAATTGTGCTCTGGCATTGTGCCCAAAATCTATTTGTATAAAATCTATTATTCTTTCCAGGGCAACTGTATTGTCTTCCGCAACACAAAGAGGAAGTTGTGGAGAAAGCGTTGCACAAACAACGCAACGCTTTCTCCCGTTTCTTCTATTGCCGGCCGATATACCAAGGTGAGTTTTTCTGCTTTTAAAAACTCTCTTCCCAATATTAAGTCACCTTCAAAGGTTGTATCCGGCAATACATGAACCTCGACGTTCAAATTTATACCGCTCAACGGCGCAATTTCTACTGATATCCTCGCGACTCCTTTTTTTTTTTTTTTTTGGTAAGGATGGGGAAATCCTATTTACGGATACCCGCGGGCCATGGGTTGAGGAATCCATAGACCCGCGGGTTATGTGGGACTCCTCGCAAGGCACGAGCAGACACCACGGGCAGATACAGTTATTGGGCAGCCACCACAGTCTCGCCCGGAGAGGGGAGATAAACTCCCAGTCTCCGGCACCCACTGTGGCTCACACTCCCGAGGTATCACGTTCCCGTGGTTCACGTTCCCGTGCGAAAATGCGAGACTACCCACTAAAACCCCACCCGGTGGCGGCCTTCCTTGACCCCATAATGGAGGGGGACCAGGCATCGCCAAGCGGCATTCATCTGGCCCCCCCTCCGGGGTGTGACCCTTACCGGGTCCCAATCCTGTTTATTTAACAGGGGAGAGCCGGCCACCACCAACTCTCCCCCCCCCTAGCCCGAGGGGCGCCGTCGTGCAAGGTGGGCCTCAAACCACCCTTAAAGCACGACGCCGCCCCCCCCCAAACAAACCAACCCGCCTGGGAGGGGGGCTAATCCTCCCGCCCAGGCCGGACCCCCACCCTTGTCGGGCCTGGACAAAACCAGGCCGTCCAAGGGATGAGGGCCCTTTCCTCCGCCGCCTCGGCCCCGTCTCGGAAACGTCCGAGCGGCCCGGCCCGATGGGCCCGGGAGTTCCGGGACACCACCGGCCCGTCACAAACCAGGAGCCCTTCACCAGTGGACCCGGCGAACCAAGTCCACTGGATCCGGACTCCCACCTCCTGGCTGACCCAGCCCCTCCGAAGAAGGACTGGGACAGCCGGGTCCAGCCGGACCCAGAAGAGGGGGGGGTTCTCCAATCAAGGATCCCCCCCACAAACCCTCCCCCGAGCCAGGCCAAACCCGGCCCGAAACCCTCCGCCGTCCACATTCGGATGAACGGGAACGGCCCAGCCCGGTGGGCCCGGGAGTTCCGAAACCCACCGGCCCGTCACATCCTTGAAGCTCTTAGTCAGGAGGGACTCCTCCCCATCGGGTCAATGGAGGAGGTAGGAACCAACCACCATTGACCCGATGGATCCGCAGAGTCCCTCCCTAAGCCCCCTCACCACGACAAGGTGGCCTCAAATCGAGAGGGATCCTCGCGACTCCTAATACTTTAATCACGGAATCGGACAAATTTTTGAGTTTTGTCTTAGTGGGCGATAATGCGCTAAAATCGCTCCTAACGTATTTTCTAAAAGTCGAACATTTAATAAATGATACAGGACTACCGGTGTCTATCAGCGCGGTTAAATTACAAGTATTATTATTAATCTTATCTATTCTAACGAGCGGACTAGTGATCTCTAACTTTGATTTTAGGTGAGTCACTACAACGACCGTATCCGCCGACGAAGAAGTGGACGCCAATGACGCTAAACCGCTAGACACAGCGCCGACGACAACTTCGTTGTATTCGTCTTTATCAAAGACAATCGAACTTACGGTGGTCCTTCTTTTTACAATAAAAGCAAATAACTTCTGACTTACAGTCTCTGTACGCGTACCCTCTCTTACCGCAATTTCTGCATTTTACTTCCTTTGTCCTTGACGGTGATGGTGTCCCTTGTTTCCCATCCGTCTCGCTCATCTCTTGGGTGATGTGGCGCATGCGGCTGAGGAACACGTCGACTGAATCCGCTGCCATCGAAAACGCGGTAGCTCTCAGCGATCCCTGTGTGATTCCTCCTGCAGCAACTGGATCTCGTCCTGTACTGGGAGGTCCAGTGTGCGAATCATTGCTAGTTTAGCCATGGCGTACTCATCAAAGGATTCCCTGGACGCTGCCCACTTGCGCGCCTCTACCTTTTGCATGGCTCTGAAGAATGGGATCTTCCTGTCAAAGATCTTAATCATTTCAGCTTTAAGAGCGTTCCAAGAACTCAATACTGGAAGTCGTACCAACGCTTCGCCGTCTTGGAGAGCTTACTGGAAGCCGCCAGCATAGTCACTCCATCCGACGCTCCGTGCACTTGGGCGATCTTCTCCACTCGTCGGACCCATACATGAATATTTTCTTCATCCGTTCCAGCAAACTCTGGAATCTGTGTCGCAATCCAAGCAACAGCGTTACCGGAAATCGTGCACTCGGACGATCTCGGCGAGGCTGGATTGCTCGTCTGTATCTGCAAGGCAGACGAACTTCTTTCTGTTTCTGCCGGTCCATCGATGGACTCAGCCGTCGGCTCTCTTCTCGAGCCGGAAATCGGATCCTCTCTCCGAAAGGCAATTGCTTGGAGCATTTGAACATAATGCTCTTGCTGCTGCCGCATCATATTCTCTAGTGTCGACATCATTCCCTGTAGAAGTCGAGTTGAGGTCGTATCCTCCTGGTGAGGAGCAATTGCAGGATTGCTTCCTCTTCTCATTTGACCTGATGGCACTCCGCCTTCCTGCGGTAAGGACGATCCTTCTCTAAATGTGTATGGAATCTATGAGGGAACTCTTGTCCCCTGACCCTGGAAGCCCATAGAACCTAGCTTCATTCTTAAGCTGCTCTCTGGTCAGCTGGTCAAGTCTTGAGCGCTCCATGTCGTAACGCGCACGAGTGAACATTATGCACACGTATTACTCGCTCTAAACTTGATTCGTCGAATGTCTCTATTGCGCGGCTCCGAAATTCCACTGGAGTTCTCACGAAGCGGAAACACGCACTGAACGGCCCCTTGCCGTAGAATTACGCCTCTTTGAGGGGAAATGGCTGAATCCCTGTTATCGAAAGGAGAGTGGGCTGCATCCCACTTCTGAGATGAAAGAACTGTAGCCCGGTCTCACTCTGAGTTAAAAGATTGTGGTGGAGGTTTTACTTATCTGATGAAATAGCCGATATGGTATCCGAGTTTATCGGGAAGCCGGAAATCAGGATTTAGAACGGGCGATTGTCTGAATAATACACTGGCTTGATTAATATATATAACACTGAATGAAATGTATTTAACACATGAAAGTAAAGGCGTTTTACAAGATAACTGATTACTGGTTTAACTCGATACCGATTTTATTACTGAGAAACTCTCGCAGAACTGTCGACCGGACCGTTCCGCTGTTCGAAGGAGTCCTCGATTGCGAGCGCGACTTATGTATTCCCTACTTCGAAGGATCTCGAATGTCTTACATGGTGTTTGCGCGTAATCCCTTTGTCGAACCTCGCGCTCTCACGTGTCGCTCGCGTGACGTTCGCCGTTTCGGCGGTTCGTATACCGCGCGCGCGGGCGCTCGCTACGCCGATCAGCTAATTATCTTACAATACCAAGTTTTCAAATTTTTTGCTGTTCGCAGTATTTTTAATATAACTAATAAAACTGTTTTTTTATCCATCTTTATGAATTTAGGAAAACTGTCTAATAAAACTGTGGGCCACTTTCACCAACGTCTGTTTACTTGTCAACTTTAACCGACGGGTATTACAAAATATAGGTTACGTTTCTTCACGCATGTGTTCCGTAAAAAATTTCTCTACCAGTCCCATGTAGCAAAAACGGAACGGAAATCTAGTTACAAAATATATTTCACTCTTATAATTTAATATTTTTAAGTACTCACAGCAATGTAATTTGCAAGATAATTGTATATAAAAATTATGTATATAATTGCTTCAATTCCATTTAAATAACGAAATATTAACGTAATCAAGTACAAGTAAAATTTAAAATGTAAAAACACGTTATAAAATGTAAAAAATGTAGGTTTGATTTATTAGTGGTAATTTTGGTCACTTTTAGTGGACATGCGCTGTTGATCTGTAATATTGTCTGAAGAGGACCCAAACCAAGGGTCGAAACGTAGCGAATAAAGCTTTCAATCGTGCCAGGTTGCTGTCAACAATTGTTGTTTTATTTGTAATCAAGTACATTTACCTGCGATCGACGCGACATTCCGTTCCGTTTTTGCTACATGGGACTGATAGAGAAATTTCTTACGGAACGGAACGTGAACGGAACACTCAATTTTAGTGAAAAATCTGATCCGTCATTCCGATCCGTGCTCAATGGGACTCATGGAGGACTGGAGAGAGCATTGTGGTGGTGGGGGCATAAATTTTATAATCGGAAGTGCACCATGAGAGACCGCCTATAACGTGTTTTCTACCATAAGGAGTGCTGCAATCGATCTCAAAGTATCTTACGAGGCCATGTCACAAGGCTTGATTCTCGATAACAAAATTAAGTAATTATAATTATATTAAAAATATTGATATAATGTGTGGCGTATAATAGTTGTGCGACGTGCTCTTCGACAAAGTCGAAAAATTGTGGACTTACTTTTCATTCGTAAGTAAAAAATAATAACACTAATAAATTCTGATAAATGATGAACTATATTCAGGAATTTGTACTACTTATTATTACATATTTTATTTGTAATATCTTTTAGTTTTCCAAAAAATGCAAGTAAATATGAATTGTGGATCAATTTTGTTGGGAAAAATAACTGGAAACCACAAAGAAGTCATGTTTTATGTTCAAGACACTTTTCCGAAGATTGTTTTGATAGAACATCAATAAATATTACACGCCTTAAATCAGATGCAGTCCCAACAATCCACATTACACGGATAAGACATGTGAGTTACACAGTAAATCATACTTGGAAAAGTTGACAAGTATAAATGAGAGTAGTACAAGTAGTACAAGTATGAATGTTTCAACTAACTCTTTATATTATATATAAATAAATGAATGAATATATATGATTACATATACACACAAATTTTACATTTTTATATGATTTGTACAAGAAAGAATAATACATTAAAATTTTAAAATTTTTCTAATATCTTAAATAACATTAATTTCTTATATATATGCATAAATTTGAAACTTTTTCATAACTCCAAATATATTTTTTAATATTTATTTGTGATCCTCTAAAAGACAATTATTACAACACAATGATCAATTGAAATTCGATTTGAATTAACTTCCTTTAGTTCATTTCCGGTAGCAGCCATTTTGGACCGCCTATTAGGATTATACCCCTACCACCGCAATACTCTCTCCAGTCCTCCATGATGGGACTGCACCCTTATTATAGGATCTCTAGCGCAGCTCCGCCAGCAGCGCTAGAAGAGCGGCCTGGAGGAATGTGGCCTGGAGGGCGCTGAGACGGCTGGTGGCGACACCTTTTTTTTTGTTAACTCAGGGGAAACTTTTTATAAGTACCCTGGGGACCCGGGGGAGTCCCCAGGGTTATGTGGGATTCTCCGGAAGGGAGAATGAATCTCCCTTCCGGCCTACCCACTAAAACCCCTGAGGGTGACCTTTCTTGGCCTACAGTGAGGGGAAGCTGGGCATCACCAGAGGTATTCTTCCAGCTCCCCCTCAGGCGTGGCCGTAAATCGGCCTCAATCCTGGGGGAGGGAGTGACAGAACACTCTCTCCCCATAAGTTACTAATCTCGGGGAAGGCCAGACGGTCCTATGCTTCAGGACCGTAATCACCTGGTCCCAAGAGGAGGGCTTCATAGGAGGGCGGTGGCGTAGAACAAAGGAGACTGGCCCCAGTGCTCCCGACCCACCGCCCTCCCCCGAAGACTCCTCCTCCTGGTTCCCTACTCTGGGGGGAACCATCGTTCCCCCCTTGGACGCCCCTTTCCTGGCCTTGCCGGCCGAGGAGACGGTGTCCACCACGGCCGCCGCCTCCACCTTCTCCTTGGCCGGGCTCCTCGAACCAGCCCGGGGGGCGTCGCCTGTTAGGACAGCCGCCCCCACCTCCCCTTCCCTCAGTCTCCGGAGACTGACGACGGGGAGGAGGCCAGAGAGTTTCTCATCTCCAGCCACCCCCCCGCCCGTCCCCGGAGATGGAAAGGGCGATCCTCCCCTCAGAGGAGTCGCCCATATGTCCCCCAACCATGGGGGGAGGGGAAGAGTCCCCACCCTCCCTGTCCTCCTTGGCCACATGGGGGAGAGGGAGCACTACCCCCTTCTCCCCCCTTGACCACATCCATGGGGGGAGGGGGGATCTCTCCCCCTTTCCCCACCCACTTCTACGAGGAGGGGGGATCGCCCCCCTCTCTCCCATCCACCTCCATGAGGAGGGGGGATTTCTCCCCCCTACCTCCACCCACCTCTATAAGAGGGAGGGGGGATTGCTCCCCCTCCCCCACATCCATGGGGACTCCAATGGGAGCCCCCACGGGGATCACACCTCCTCCGTAGGCCCCCACCGCTTCCACGGAGAGAACACCGCTCTCCACGGTGGCAGCCTCCAGCGACTCCACAGGAGGGGAAGAAGTTTTCCTTCTTCTCCTCCTCCTCCTCCCTCTACCCTTGCGAGGAGGGACCTCCGGGCACGCGCCCCCACCTATTCGGTGGGAAGCGGCGTGCCCCTCCTCCGCACATTTGGGGCAGTGTGCGGCCACCCTGGGACTTCCGTCCCCTTTGCGGTTCGGAGGGGAAAACCCCCCCGAACACGCACATCTCCCCCTCAGATCCTTCTCCTCCAAGAGGTGGAGGACCTCCACCAGGACTCTCCGGACTAAGGTCCGGAGAGCCCCATTCGCAGTCGCCTCCTTGTGTGGGAGGCCTGCGCTGCACCTCCCACACGGTCCGTCGCCCGATGACGACGCAGGGGGGCCCAGACCCCAAACCCCCCTGCGCCGACCCCTGAGGCTCCGACACCTCTGGAGCGGTACGTCAACTCTCTTTGTGGCCATTATTCATACATTGTAATTTTTTAACGTGGTTGTCTTCCACGGGAGGTTACATCGGAGACTCCACTCCTAGGCCGGTTGGTATCGCCCACCTCACGGGTCCGGCCTACCCGGGTTTTTTAACATGGTTTTCCTTCCATCGCACCACACATGGTGCGGGCTGGGCCGGAATCCACGGGCTATGCCCCTAGAGACCGCCCCAGCCCCACCGCCGCCCCCGGCCCCGACCTCGGAATATGTCCGAGCGGCCCGGGGGCGGCCCATCCCAAAAGTGGGACACCGGACCCCACCCCATGCCAGGTGGCATGCCCCGAAGGGCATCCACCCCAGACACAGGGGGGGCCGGTACCCACATCGCCCCGGTGCGCTCTTAGACCCCGGAATGAATTCCGGGGAGCCCCTCCACCACGGCAAGGTGGCGCACCATCGGAGGGGCTGGTGGCGACACCTGGCGGGACGCGTGGGCTTCGACCGCCGCATATGCTCTGTAAAGATCTTTTCCCTCGCACGCTAATAACGATTTTCATGGCTTCTTCACTCCAGTCCTAGATTAGATACACGCGATATTGGTTTCTAGCCTACCATGAATCCAATTGCCAGTATCTTCTTTCTCCTCGTTCTTCTTAATGTCTTTACTTTTCGCCATGATGCAAATATGCTACTACCAAGCCAATTATCCAATTGCTTACCAATAGCATAATTTAAAATACGTATTTTACAAAATGTCCCTTACGGAAAAAACACTGAAATATTGAGTGTTTACACTCAAATTTAAGTGTTAACACTTAATTTTGGGAGTTTACTCTCATATTTGGGTGTTATACTCAAATTTTGAGCGTTTGCACTGAAGCTTGAGAATTTACACTCGAACATTGAGTGTGGACATTCAAATATTGAGTATTTATACTCAAAATTGAGTGTATGCTTTAAAGGTTGAGTATGTACACCCAATGATTGAGTGGTTAAACTCAAGTTTGAGTGTGATCGACGATTTTCAATTGTCTGAGCAGTTAGCGACACATTCAGTATCTGTTCGACCACCAGACGTCTCGCGTGTTAATCCTTAAGTAAAGGATCCTTCTTTTCAAGTTGTATAAATAAATTGAGTGATTTGTAATTGTGCAATAAGCACATAATTGTTAGTGCCTCACAAGCACTTAAGTATTAGTGCCTCACAAGCACTTAAGTATTGGTGTCTCACAAGCACACAAGTATTGGTGCCTTACAAGCACACTAATGATAGTGCCTCACAAGCACATAAGTATTGGTGTTTCACAAGCATACAAGAGATAGTGCTTCACAAGCACATACAGTGGCGTGCAAAAGTTTCCGGCCAGTAACATTTTATACTCTAATTTTTTTTTTAAAACCCTAATAAAATTTTACTTATTACCAGTTGCGAGTATAACATATAGGTAACAAAATAATATAGTGAAAAAATATTGTTTATGTTTATGAAAATATTTATTGTTGTAAATGTCATATTTACATGTGCAAAAGTTTCCGGCCATTTTGTATTACAAAGAAAATTATTGGTCCACTCATTCTATATTGCACTTCAGTAACTTAAAATAATATTTTAGTGTCAATACTTTGTAGCCATACCCTTTGCAGCGATAACAGCGGCACAACGAGCTGGCATTGATTCTATTAATCGATTAATGCAAGCAGACGAAATATTATTCCATTCTTGCTTTAACGATTCGAATAAGACGGTCTTATTTGAATGTGTATGCCTTCGAATTTGGCGATCTAGCTGCTCCCACAAGTGTTCTATCGGATTCAAGTCCGGTGATTGAGATGGCCAGCTTAAAACTTCTATATTTCTATTAGTAAACCACTCCTGTAACATCTTTGAAGTATGTTTGGGGTCATTATCCTGCTGAAATATCCAATCCTGTGGCATTTTTTCTTCAGCATATGTTAACAAGTTCTTTTTTAAAATGTCCTTGTAAATAGCAGCATTCATAGTTTCAATGATCTCGACAAGTGGACCGACTCCTTGTGCGGAGAAAATTCCCCAAACCATCACACTTCCTCCACCGTGCTTTACAGTAGGAATTTGGTACCGAGCGTCATTTCTGGTACCCATAGGACGTCATACATGTTGTCGGCCATTGCTTCCAAAAAGATTAAATTTAGATTCATCTGAGAAAGCTACTTTTTTCCAATCTTCGACTGTCCAATTTTTGTGAATCTTAGCAAACTGTAATCGGGCTTTCCTGTTCTTTTTACTGATTAGCGGTTTTCTAATACCTATACGGCCAAATAGTCCTACATCATGTAGTCTTCGTGTCACAGTGCTACGACTAACATCGGCAAGATTCTCATTCTGTAACTCGCGTGCAATTTGAGCAGCAGTTTTCCTTACATCTGCAGTTGACTTGCGTTTAATGACTCGATCTACTTTTTTAGATGTCTTTCGTGGTTTTTCACTACGCGGGCGATCTTCCAAACCGTATCCAGCACGATAGCTAGCAATAATATCATTCACGGTTGATTTTCCTATCGATAATAATGAAGCAATCTCACGAGAACACTTTCCATTTTCAGAAAATTTAATTACTCTCTCTCGAATTTGTACTTGCCGAGCCATGTTTAAGCTCTCAGGACTTCCTACGAACTAAGTGTATTCATTGAACGCAATATTATGTAAATATAAACAAATAACTCGAGGCCTACTATGGGTAATACAAAATGGCCGGAAACTTTTGCACATGTAAATATGACATTTACAACAATAAATATTTTCATAAACATAAACAATATTTTTTCACTATATTATTTTGTTACCTATATGGTATACTCGCAACTGGTAATAAGTAAAATTTTATTAGGGTTTAAAAAAAAAATTAGAGTATAAAATGTTACTGGCCGGAAACTTTTGCACGCCACTGTATACAGGGTGATTCAGAACAACCCCTGCAGATTGAAATGTCGTATTCCTGAGTAAATTCTGAGATGATTCTTCCTTTACCAAAATTTTCTCCGAAGCTTAGTTTTTGAATTATAAAGAGAAATAGTTAACGAATTACGGAAAGAGTACGGAAGGTAGGCAGGGGCGACGCAACTCACCGTCCGACGCAGGTGATTACCTGGGGTGCCTCAGCCTTAGCCCATCGCTTTACGTATCGATACACACGCACATGACACATTCTCGCTCTCTCTCACTCACTCACTCTCACTCTGACTTATTCTCACTCTTGCTCACTCACTACCATTTATTTTTGTAATTAAGAAACTAAGCTTAAGGGGTAACGCCACTCTAGAGCTCGAAAAAAAGACGTTTCTTTGATAATTTTTAACGGAGATGCAATAAAGAAAATGAGAAATCTATTTATAGGAGTTTATTATACATGTTTCGAAGTATATAAAAAAATTTGTTTATTAATATTTAGAAGCAAAATGGCGGCTATATTATAAAAAACTCGAGGCCTCTTTTCGCCGAAGAGGTTTCACGGCCGGAAAGGTTACTCCCACAATTTTTAATCTAGAACAAAAAACCAAAATTTTTTAAAAACTATATATAATTGGCTAGAGACTGACGTAGGGGATTTTGAAAATATTGAATTTTGAATAAGTAGTGCTTATTTGAAAAAAAAAGTCCATTTTTCGGTAAAAAATTTCACCGTAAATTATTTATAACAAAAGAAGTTGACAAAATATCAAAAAACCCCTACGTCAGTCCCTGCAGAATCTAATAACGATGCTACTGTGCAAATTTGAAATGAATCGGTCAAAAACTTTTCGAGTTATGTTTCCGACCAACTTGAAAAACGTTGTTTCGAGAACAACGCGTTTAAAGTTTTAAGTTACTATTGATCGATGTGCCATAGAGCGGCAGTTTCGGTTTAAAAACAGGTACTTAAAATTCCTTCCGCGCTACGGGACCAAGTGTACATTATTTTTAAGACTCTAAGGCATCATTTAAACGAAAAAAAAAAAATCGATTTTTTGAAAATTCTAGAGTGGCGTTACCCCTTAAGAGATAATTTTGCAAAGAAATGTAAGTGTCAGAATTGAGTCAGGAATACGACATTTTTCTCGATCACTTACCTGTAGAGATGCGATGACGTGTTATTGTAGTTCCTTGAGAGAGATGGATGAATCGTATTTCTTGTGACTTCCACAACTTTTTGTAGATATTAAATCACGTTCCCATTGATAATCCACAGCTGAGTAATCACATGCAAAATATTCTTCTCTTATAAATTTACGTTTCACACATTTTCACTCATGTTTCACTCACTCGATCACTAATCACTGTCGATCACCGAGTAATTATTTGAAAAGAAATCACTCAAAGAAATACACACGATACACAACACGCGACACGTGTATACTTCGCGACAGCAAGCAGTCGACTGATTTTTGGTTATGGTTGTACTAGCGCTGCCAACCGTAAATTGCCGCATTCTGAATATTGAAGATATTTGATCAATCGCACGCTTGCATTTACGGTTGGCAGCGCTAGTACAACCATAACCAAAAATCAGTCGACTGCTTGCTGTCGCGAAGTATACACGTGTCGCGTGTTGTGTATCGTGTGTATTTCTTTGAGTGATTTCTTTTCAAATAATTACTCGGTGATCGACAGTGATTAGTGATCGAGTGAGTGAAACATGAGTGAAAATGTGTGAAACGTAAATTTATAAGAGAAGAATATTTTGCATGTGATTACTCAGCTGTGGATTATCAATGGGAACGTGATTTAATATCTACAAAAAGTTGTGGAAGTCACAAGAAATACGATTCATCCATCTCTCTCAAGGAACTACAATAACACGTCATCGCATCTCTACAGGTAAGTGATTGAGAAAAATGTCGTATTCCTGACTCAATTTTGACACTTACATTTCTTTGCAAAATTATCTCTTAAGCTTAGTTTCTTAATTACAAAAATAAATGGTAGTGAGTGAGCAAGAGTGAGAATAAGTCAGAGTGAGAGTGAGTGAGTGAGAGAGAGCGAGAATGTGTCATGTGCGTGTGTATCGAAAAACGATGAGCTAAGGTTGAGGCGCCCCACATAATCACCTGCGTTGGACGGTGAGTTGCGTCGCCCCTGCCTACCTTCCGTACTCTTTCCGTAATTTGTTAACTATTTCTCTTTATAATTCAAAAACTAAGCTTCGGAGAAAATTTTGGTAAAGGAAGAATCATCTCAGAATTTACTCAGGAATACGACATTTCAATCTGGAGGGGTTGTTCTGAATCACCCTGTATATCGGTGTCTCATAAGCACATAGAGATCAGTGTCTCACATATACACGGATGCGCATTCTCGCTAAGTGAAAGAAAGGCCATTTTACATTCGTTGGATCTCACAAGCACACAATAAGTCATCTCTCGAGCTATACGAGCATTCTATATCTGTGCCCTTCCTAGATGAGTTCATAAGATAAGTAATTACATCATAAGATAAGTTCTTGCATGCTACTCATTGTTTATATAACAAATAATATATTCTGTACGTTAAATGCCGTATTGCGTTCTTATAATAACACTGCTTTCTGCATAATCATTATACTACAATTCATATCAGAATATTATACGTTTCATTCATGTATTTATCACAATACTGTTATGTATTGTGTAATATTTACTAATATTCATTATTATATATGATAAGTTTGAATTACATTTTTAATTACATTTTTTTTAATCGTTTGATTTGCTTACAGCCTTACAATTATGACTAAAACTCTTTCACGTGTCATAAAGTTGATTCAAGTTGAGAGTAAGGGCCTATCCAGACAAACTTGCATAATCGCATAAACGTATGTTTAAAGAAATTGATTGGTCCACAAACAAATGCATAAGGAAATGAACCAATCAATTTCTTTATGCATACGTTTATGCGACTATGCAAGTTTGTCTGGATAGGCTCTAACACTCAAATTGACACTCAAGTTGAGTATCACTCTCAAGTTGAGTGTCGCTCTCAAGTTGAGTGTCCGAAATAATACTCAAATTGAGTGTTACTTTGAGTGTCTTTTTGAGTGTTTTTTCCGTAAGGGGTCACAGCCACGTACATCCACCAACACACTGCAAATAAAGTATGGTGTGATACCAAGTGCATTTACCACTAGAAAAAAAAGTTAAAAAGAAAAAGAGAAGTTAAAAAAATTGAAATCTCTCACTTACCCACGCACGCACATGCGAGAGAGAGAGTACGACTCGTGTATCAGTCACAAAATAGAAAATCTCGTATATCACGCCGCAAGTTACGCCGTTTACGCCGCGTGTGAAAGCAGCCTAAGAGAAAGTGCAAGACGGAGATTTCCTCGCTTTTGAATCACTCCCAATGATTTTAAACGATGTGAAATTGCTTGTTGAGTCACTCCTAATGTAAGTGTAAGTTTTTCTTGCGTTTGGCACGAATCTTCATCCAATAATGCTTCCAATTCCGCGTCTTCGTACACTTTCGGCTTTCCGTCACGTTCTTTGTCTTCGACGTCAAATTCACCGTTCTTAAACTTTTGAAACCACTCACGGCAACTTCTCTCACTTAAGGCAGCCTCACCATATGCTTCTACAAGCAATCGATGCGCCTTAGCTGCAGATTTCTTCAAATTAAAGAAGTAAATCAAAAGCTCCCGCAAATGACGCTTATTCGGCTTAAAACTCGACATTTTCGCACAAAAAAAAATATATGATGCTGATCAAAATCGCTAATATTTCAAGATTATGTTGTTGACAGATGTGCAACCTTACGATATGACGTTTTACATCAGACAATTTTAACCATTAACTTACTGGTTGCGCCATCTTTTATCAAACGGCGGAGACTTATTTGTACTCCTAATATTTAAACATTTTTATTCCATGAGGTACATCACTATCAGTAAAACTTAATTTACTATACCATTGATATGCGGCATGCATTGGGACTGGGCTAAAAGTCATCCAATCTGGGTTATTGTATGCAGTAATCATGTAATATTCAGATACTAACAGGTTTAAATCCCATTCACCTGAATAGATATCTTGAGCATTATGATAACGTACTATATCCATAATGAACATGTCTTTTAGGGCTGATACGACATAGTCTCTACTCGCTCGATCGTATCTATCATCTAAGCCAGCCCAATCTCTAGGAGATATATCATTTGATGTTAGTAATAACACAGTGCTGAAACTAATGGCACAAGATAACATATGTACCCATTGAGAAAATCCTCCAATATTTGGAAATCTATACGAATCGGCATGTGTTAAAATTAATCCCATCGCGATAGCTACTCTATACACTAATGTCATAGTTGATACATTATACGTTGGAACAGATAAATCAGGAATAGGCTTAGACCACGTTAAGATTAGTGATTCTCCATTAATGTATCTTGTTTTAACAAACCCGGTCGGTATATTATGCAATGGTGTAATACCTGAAAAATTATATTCAACTGTTTTCTTACGTGCTGATGCTTTGCCGGCTTCATCCAAATTAAATAGATGTGATTTAATCACCTTTGATTTATCCAGGAAAGAACCATCATATGTCCAGGAACCATTAGGAATATCACCAAAATCAGGTTGTAAAGTTGTGTTCAAGGCTGCGTTCCGTTTCACGCATGATGCGCATAGAAGCATAGAAGATAGTTCCGTTTCTCTTCATGCGCACTTACTGCGTGCATGGACTAACCTTGTTGCCCCGCCTCTTCCGGTGCATGAGACCGCATGAACTGCCTCACCTCGCGAGGTGAGGCAGTTCATGCGGTCTTCATGCATTGACAAATTTTAGCGCGAAATCACGCGAAATTGGTTAGGGTTAGAGTTAAGTCGTAAACTAATTTGTTTGATTGGAAGATTGTCTTGAAAAGAAATAGATTAAGAGAAGGTATTGAATTCGTAATACTATAAAATATACATGTATATATGAATAATATTGAAATTATATAAAAATTCTCGGAAAAAATTCTTGATATTGAATATTCTTCTCTACATATGATATTAAATGTATAATTGTTTTGCAGGATTATTCTATCAAACATTTAGTCAATTATTTAGTTTCGGTAATATCGAACAATAAACTCTATAACGAAAACAAATTTAGAAGAGTTACGAAAGCTTTCGAAGTATCTCGAAGAGCGGACGAAGGAACACAAGATATCTAAATTTGTAAATACTGTAAACACATGGTTACATGAATAATATTTATTTTAATTTATTTTATTTTTTTTTTTTTTTTTATTTAATTTTTTTTAATTTTTAGAAGAGATAATGATCAAAAAATTGATCTGAGTTAAAAATATACAAAAAATGTTCTTTAACACTGTTCGACACATTCGATCACGTTCGTAGGTAGTAATCTCTTTCGTCGTCCATGTTTTACATGCTGCGTGAACTGCATGAGGTCTGTTCCGTTATTAGACGCGCATGGAGTGTGTTTCAGAAACGGAACGGGCTCTGCACTTCATGTCATGCATTGGACATTCATGCGTTTCATGCGTGAAACGGAACGCAGCCCAATTCGTCCAAACACATGCCATTGTACCATACACCATATAATTCAGCTAACAAATTTAGCGCTGTACCACATGTATTGTACCACATAAAATCTTATGTACTCTTCCTTTTCTCTCTTGAACCATAGATTATAAAGTAGACAAGATCAGCTCTTACAATGTAAAGAAACAACTTGAGATTTGAGAAATTCTTACGTCTCAAGATTTGAGAAACGACTATAAATTCGGACCTAAGTTTATGGTGACAGCAACTCACTACTACTATTGCATTTATGTACATCCGTATCACACCGTAATAGGAGTAGTAGGGTAAGGTTAGAAAAAATGATCACCAATAATGGCTGCCGCCCGATTTTCCCTTTTCGCATTGGCGCGGTCCCCTCGCCCATAAACCTTCTTTACACTCCCTCCATATATTCTTACTTTCATGACTTAACGTGATTACAAGTGTGCATTTATTTACATTGTATATAAACAATACAACACATGGGTCATGTGGGACCTTGCGAGCCTAACATGGCGGCAACAATCAGGAAGTAGGAATCGCGCATTGACGTACTGGACCATGGATCTAAAGAAGATATGGATGGAGTCTAAAGTGTGTATACGGGCAAGGGGGCTGTGAAATTTGCGGCAAGGGGAATGCATAGTGCTGTCTCTTTCTGTAGGTAACCTTCGTATGTTTCCGTCGCATATCCGATGATTCCCGAAAGATTATATATCCCATATTAGCTAACTCTTGAATACGTCAATTTTACTTTATATAAAGCGTCTACAAGGAGTTATGATATATAAACTATACAAGACGCAATGCGCAGTTCGGATATCTTCGGTTACATTCGTTACAAAGCCGAAGGTTACCTACAGAAAGAGACAGCACTATGCATTCCCCTTACCGCAAATTTCACAGCCCCCTTGCTATAGACTCCATCCATATCTTTTTAGATCCATGACTGGACGGAGCGTACAGACGCGGGGAGTGAAGATTTTAGGGGTTGAGGGGGCCGCCATATTGGGTCTGTTCTTTTCAGCTGCACTGCTGAACTAGTGCAATAAGTTAGAATGAGACATATATATATTTTTTCACTCTAACTTATTGCACTAGTTCAGCAGTGCAGCTGAAAAGAACAGACCCATTGTCTGGCGACATTAGTAATGCCATCTAGGTGCAGAGAGCAAGAATACAAAAGAAAACATTGTGACCACGTTTGTGACATTGTCAAGATTTAGAAGTATTATTTTTCTAATTTTTGTACTGAAAAATAATGAAAAATGCCACTTTGTGTTGCAATCGGCTGCTGCAATAAAAGTTATCGAAAGACTAAAGGTCAAATAAGTGTAGAACAAAATGTTAAAACACATATCACCGGCAAGTATATATTGCTTTCATAATTTACAAAATATGTACTGTTTTTTTATATCAATAAAGTAAGATTTTTAATTAAAAGTTTACTACTTAACCCTTCGAGAACACACTGGGTCAATTTGACCCGTACCTTAAATTTGAGTAAGAATATCTTAAAGGGATTTTGAAAATTGGCGGGATCGGCGCCCTCTGTACCTAGTTTTTTTTTATGTAAAATAAAATTTTTTGAAAAAAAATTTTTTTTCGACAATTTTTTTAGATATGTTAATATTTATAAAAACAGTTTTAATATTTACAACATCATTTATTCAAGTTTCAAGTATATCCAGGAATTTTTTCAAGCCGATCGAACACGTCGTTTTAAAATGGCGGACTCTTAAAGCTAGCGTCGGGTCAGATTGACCCAGAGTGTTCTTCATGCTTGAAAAAAGAGGTGTGTTCTCGGAGGGTTAAACATATTTGTTCCAAATACTAGTTAGTTTTTATGTGGCATTTTATAAAAGAACTTTATTTGTTATTAAATGAAATTGATTTTATATAAAATTAAGTTGTTTTATCTCATTAGATTTCCACAAGATGAAGAAAAAAAATTAACTTGGGTAAAAATTATGGGTCTTTGTAAGGAAAGTTTACCCAAGTCTCCACATTTATGTTCATTACATTTTTCGAAGAACGATTTTGATCGTACCTCTCTGACGCGAACACGATTAAAAGAAAATGCTATTCCAATTGTAAGTATAATTTTATAATTTGATTTTCATTGTGTTTGTAATTTTCATAACTTTAAATGCATATACCATCTTGAATTATATTCTGATTATGGATTCTTCTACAGAATATTGTCTTATTTATTTGTATTGATATTTATTATTATAAATTATATTACTCAGTAGTTAGATTTTATTTGACTTTCATATTTCTTGGTTTATACTTTATTATTAATTGTCAGATATATCAATTATTAGATTATCATTATATAGCATTTATGAATTAATAAACATATTATTAAAATCTATTTTATACATAAAGCCAAATATCTCAGAAGATACAAAAGAAGTTGAAATTCCATCTTTAGTTAATTCAGAATCAGTGGACAATAATGATTTGACTGTAAGTACTTCTCTTGAGCATGAGATTAATTACAATTAACTAATTGCATATTTAAATCAACATAACAATATTATATTCACAGATGAGCATTTCAGATGAGCATTTACAGATGAGTATTTCAGAAAGTAATGATGAAAGTGAGACGATTGAAACTTCCTGTAAGGTATGAAATAATTTTCATCTTTGATATTTATGTTAAAATTTGATGGAATATTTTCATTTCTTGTGCATTATGAATAAAATTTTTAATTTTACAATTATAGTTGATGTCAGAAACAGAAATACAAACACTCAAACATCATATAGAACAAGATATTGATGATAGTGATGATAACAATGAAATTATATTTAAAAAAAAAGGACGTTGTTCAACATTTAATGCTGACACTGATCAAAGATTAAAGGAATCACAAAGAGTAAAATTTTTACTCAAAGTATTAGCCAATCAAAAGGCATATTATCAACGGCAGATGCGAGTATTGAAGCAGAAAAACAAGCGTCAAGAAAAACGGATCATACAATTAAGTACAATGTTAGAAGAATAGATATGAGAGAGAGAGAGAGAGAGAGAGAGATATAAGTTTTGTAATAATAATATTAACATTATTTACGTAATACTCTTTTAATTGATAAATAAATTTATTCAGAAAATATTTTTAAATAAATTGTTTCATATATTTCATATAACCAATTAATGTAGTGATATTTTTATATTATTTATACAGAGGACAATAACTTTCATATTTTAGATATTTTTAAACATGTGAAAAACATTTTTAACTAAAAAGTTATACTAATGTTGTTACATGTAATCAATGTTGTTAAAATTAAGTTCATTTTATTGATTATAAATTGTAATAACAATTTTAAAAATAGTTTTATACATACATAAATATGTATATAGTTAATTTAATGGTTGTGTGCAATGGAAAATAATTTTCTACAATAATTATATATATATAAAGAAAATTATTGCAGAAAATTATTTTCAATTGCGCACAACCATTAAATTAACTTTTTCACACATGAAATCCTGTTTTCATGCAATGAAAGTAAAAATAATATCATGATATATATGTCAAATTTTAAACAGGGCGCCAAAATGTCGCCAGACAATATGGCCAATTCCTCGTCCCGCTGATATCGGTCCCCTTGCCCTAACATTGACCTTACGCTCCGTCCAGTACGTCAATGGAATCGCGCCTCTCGGATTATAGGACTCTATGGTTGCGTTCCGATATTCAGTACTAAAAATCTATAGTTTATGTCATGTATACGGCAGTGAATATTGGAACGTAGCCTATATTTTATCAACTGTGGTTTGCTTATAAGAGCCAATTAGGATTAAGGGGATGCTAGCGTTGTCTGTTTTACCAACAAAATTACCAAAATTTTCTAACACATAGCATTTTATATTGGCTGTATAGAATTAAAAATCCTTTTCTAGGATTAAAGTATACACCTAAACAAAGTGCGCTTGCCTCCAATATACATTGAAAAAGAAAAAAAATAAAAAGTATAAATTCACATATCCATTTACCGACTTTTTAAATTAACATGGCGTCTCGACCTGTCAACTCGTGAAAATATTTGCTTCGTATAAAAATTATGTAGCTTTTATGCATAAAACAATACCCAAGCGCATTGTAGACGGCCCAGTAGAACATTGTAAAATTGTATAAACTGAGCTCAGTGGTCTAATTAATAAATGCCATGTTTTAGAAAATTTTAGTCCCTGTGCGCCCGAAATATTGGTAAAACAGAGTAAAAAAAGGTACAAATTTAGTTCATAGATATTGTAGTAGAGGGTGTTGCAAATTTCTGTTAGGGTAAGAGCGAAAATCGCACATCACGCACATGACGAAAAAGCCAATGTATGTGTGCGTTCGGCGTTCGGCTAGCTTCGGATAGTGGAAGAGCGTGGACATATCTTCCGTCTCCTTCTTTCCTTCTCGCTATAGCTGAGCGATCGAGGTTCGAGAACTATATTTCTTATAAGGAGACGGTCAAGCTTCCCACTTGAGATTTAGCTAAATTTCAGTATGTTACATGTATAATACCCCTCCTACTAATTTAATACATGGTACAATAAATCGTACGATTATTTTCCAAGAAATAAAAGTAAAGTCATGTACGTAATCTACGATTCGATAAACCTACTTTCAAAGTAATAAGTGTGGTCGTGCTAGTAAGGTCCAAATTTATAGTCGTTTCTCAAATCTTGAGACGTAAGAATGTCTCAAATCTCAAGTTGTTTCTTTACATTGTGAGAGTTGATTTTGTCTACTTTATAATCTATAGTTCAGGAGAGAAAAGGAAGGGCACATAGGCCAGTATTCATAGTATTCGGATCTTGTATTTAAGATCGTCTTAAGTTTATCTTTAGATGCTGTACGAATCAGTTCATTGGCTACGGAGTATCTCAAGATGAACTTAAGACGGTCTTAATTATAAGATCTGACTATAAATACCGGCCATAAAATCTTATGTACTCTTCCTCATGGTATAAATACAAGGGTATGCTCTTGCGCACGCGACCAATCAAAATTGTCAAAGTGTGACGTCACAGATAAGCGGTAAATTTGAAACTATTGTTTCCAAGCAGCTTATATTAGCAGCATTCTCGTCAAATATACATTTGATTTAAAGTTTGCAGAAAAAAATCTATTTTGAATATTTTATGAACTAATAAATATTCTGTAATAAAGTATAATATAAATAAACATTATAAACTCAATATAGAAAAATTTAACATAAAATAAACATAAAAATATTAATATCTTTTTCGTTAAGGTATTAGCATTTTTTTCTTAGATATTAACATTTTTATCGATTACGTAGATTTGAGCTCCCTCACTTACGTCACTTTATGCAGATAGTTTAATGACCACAATAATAATAACAACATAAGGATACTATGAAAAGGATTTATTATTTGTAAATTTGGTTAATTTTTTTTTCTTATTCTGAAATCTATTTTCTATAGCAATAGTTTGATTAATTACCCTCACTCTAATGTAGGTTCTTGTCCTAACAAGCACTGAGGGTCGCCATGTTTAGTCGAACCGTTCGGATTGTCTGATTGGCTCTGAGTGTGACGTCACACTTTGACTGCGCAGTGGGTGAATACGAGATGAGCATACCCTTGTATTTATACCATGCTCTTCCTTTTCTCTCTTGAACCACAGATTATAAAGTAGACAAGATCAGCTCTCACAATGTAAAAAAACAACTTGAGATTTGAGAAATTCTTACGTCTCAAGATTTGAGAAACGACCATAAATTCGGACCTAAGTCGAGCGGCTAGAACGCTGAAGATCTCGAGTTCGAGACATCTCTTTTTTTCTATATTTTTTAAAAATGTGTTTTTAAATAATTTATGGAATATATTAAATTAAACCTATATTAATCCTAAAAAAATATTATAAATATAATATTTTTTGCGATATTTATATAGGTTTAATTTTAATATATTGCATAAATTATTTAAAGACACGTTTAAAAAAAGTAAATATATTAGTATATTAGCAGGAAGAGTATGCAAACATATATGATATTCGAGGTGGAAAGCTTGACCGTCTCCTTGTAAGAAATATAGTTCTCGAATCTAGATCGCCAAGCGTGTCAGCTATAGCGTGAGGAAGAGACGGAGACGGAAGATATGTCCGCGCTCTTCTACTATCCGAAGCTAGCCGAACGCCGAACGCACACATACATTGGCTTTTTCGTCGTGTGCGTGATGTGCGATTTTCGTTCTTACCCTAACAATTTGCAACACCCTCTACTACAATATCTATGAACTAAATTTGTATCTTTTTTCACTCTGTTTTACCGATATTTCGGGCGCACAGGGACTAAAATTTTCTAACACATGGCATTTATTAATTAGACCACTGGGCTCAGTTTATACAATTTTACAATGTTCTACTGGGCCGTCTACAATGCGCTTGGGTATTGTTTTATGCATAAAAGCTACATAACTTTTATACGAAGCGAATATTTTCACGAGTTGACAGGTCGAGACGCCATGTTAATTTAGAAAGTCGGTAAATGGATATGTGAATTTATACTTTTTATTACTTTTTTTCTTTTTCAATGTATATAGGAGGCAAGCGCACTTCGTTTAGGTGTATACTTTAATCCTAGAAAAAAGGATTTTTAATTCTATACAGCCAATATAAAATGCCGTGTTAGAAAATTTTGGTAATTTTGTTGGTAAAACAGACAACGCTAGCATCCCCTTAAGTCACCTGATCTAAAATTCTGCATCCTTATTGGCTTTTGTAAGAAATCTAGTAGGCAAAATAGTATATGGTGCTTTCCATCTAGCGACACAAGCATCATTCTATTTTTTTTTAACATTCATAAATAACAAAGAAAGATTGACACTTATGTCGATTTGTGTCGCTAGCACCGATAATGTGCACGAAATTATTTTTGCGCACAAAATGCAATATATCAGTTTACATATTAAAGATAACAGTCGATATGCGTGTATGTTAGGCTCCAAAATGCATTTATAGCGTTATCAGCGAGTTATAGTTTATGTCACGTTTAGATTTTTAGTACTGTGAGTGCATTTCACCTAGTGCACTATTGTCGTCTCTGTCGCGTAGGACATCAATGATTTCAGCGTTCCTAGCTGGGAAACTAATTTCTGCTTCGTCAGAGAGAGTCATCCTATAAATTAAGTGTAAGTTTATAGAAAAGTACAGTGGGAATCGACCTTCAATTATGGATCCTTCAATTACTAATAACTCACGCTCACACGAAGCCACGCGTTATATTTTTCTTTTAATATACACAGCGAAGAGGTTAGATGGTGTTATATTGGCTCTTACTATCATATAAGGCAGGAGAGAGTAGACGCAAAACAACTTTCGCTCTCAGTTTCTAAGTATCAACTTCCGGCTTCATTCGTTGCTATAGGAAAAATATGAGAATGCTTGGTTTATATGTATATACCCAGATAATACGCACGTCTAAAGGATGTCTTAAAAGCATCTTTAAAATGCTTTTAGACGTGCACGATATCGTTTTTATCTTTTAAACATGCTGTATCTTTTAAGCATGCTGTCTGGGTATGGTTGTCATCATAGTATATGTGTTCCCTTATTATCTATGTAAAATTTATTATTTATTCCACTTTTTACTACAAAATATCACTTTCAATCCTGATATATATTTTTGGATATTTTGGGAAAAGAAGGTACTAGAAAGTATATTTCTCTCTCTGCCTCTCATCCGGACTTCTAATGTAGAAACTACAGCAATTGCCAGTTCATTTATAAGGCTCATGTCTCCTTTTTTTCTCTACATTGAAGAGAAAAAGAGAAAAGATGAACAGTGCAAGTAGTTCAGCTGAAAAGAACAAATTCTCGACATTCCGTCAAGGTGTGTAGCAACATAGAATATATTAAAGATATTTATTTGCAAACAAACAGAGAATAAGAAATAATTGAATGCTTATTTGCTCAGTTTTACCTATAATTAAGTAGAAAAGATGAGAAAAGAAACCAGAGAAGAGAATGTTGTAGGAGAGAGAAAAGAAAAAGGTGTGACAAAGATGAAAAAACAAGAAAAAAGATGGAGAAAAAAGATAAGGAGAGAAGAAAAGTAAAAAAAATAAAATGAAGAAAGAAGAGTAAGAAAAGTGTAAAAAGTAAAACGGTAAGAAGTGAGAAATGATGGATGGAGAATAAGAAAAAGAGAGTAAGGAAAAGAAAGAGATAAAAGAAAAGAAAAATAATGAAGAAAAGGAAGAATAATGTTGGAAAGAGAAAAAAAATGGAAAAACAAGTTGAAAGAGAGAGGAGAGACATAAAAAAGAAGAAAGAAAAGAAGAAATAGGAATGAATTAGGAAAAAGGAAAAAGAGGAAGAAAAAGAGAGATGAAAAGCAAAGAGATTTAAAAAGTAGTGAGAATAAAGAGAAAAAGGGGAAAAATAGGGATGGATTTGTTTAAAACATTAGCCTTTAAGAAATAGATCTTAAAATCCTATCGGGATACATTATAATAAAAGTTAGCATAGTACATGTCACGTATATTATAATACCTCTAGTATTCTAATGTATCTGGATAGGATTTTAAAATGTACCCAAACGAGATTGGGAAGATAAAATATTTTAACTGCAGTTATACATCGTATCTCTTTCGAAACAAGTCGCATATTATAATGCAAAAAAGATGTCATAGTCAAAACTTAGTGCGATGTATTATTTCTATTAGTGACAATTCATTATATTCATTCCTAAGTTAATTTACTTATTTTGATAATCATTATTCCATATTCCTTTCCCATTATACTAAAAATTAGATTATTCTAATTTTTTATAAATTTTTTCTTGATATATGAACAAATGGTATAAAACTTGAATAAAGAAGTATGTGTGTGCGCCGTTCTTGCCACATAAAAGGAATATTTCCAATTAAATAATCCGTTTCCAAGTAATGATATTTAATAGTGTGTGTATAAAATTAAATAAAAAAATATTTATATGTAACCACTTACAAGTACACAATCTCGTTCCTTTTAGATATTTACGTATGTATATCTACGTATGTATATCTACGTATGTATGTATTCTTCTGCATATTATTATAGCAATGTGTATAAGAATCCATATACGGACATGTAGCGTGTACACACGTGTCACGCACGCTGTGTGCGTATATAGTTAAATTATGCGACTGGACAAAAACGGCACACTGTCAGATTGAGAAGTAAATATTACTATTTAACAAATAAAATAGAGCATTTATGCGTTCACTAATTTTTCACTTAATACCAATATGCATTGCGTATAATACATGAAAATACAAATAATGATGATCGATTAAACTTTTCTTAATGTATTATTCATATTCACATAGGAACATAAATTCTTGGAAAAGTATATAAAAAGATACAGTGTACAAGAGAATGGAGCGTATTATATTCCTGTACATTCTTTACAAGTATATCTCTATCTTATATCTTGATGTACAAATTCTCTCGAATGTTAATTGTGTGAATCAATCTTACATATTTATATAGAATAATTCATGTATTCAATGCATAACAAAGATACTGGCAATTGCGTATAATCACGGAAAGCAAATCTTTTTTTGATGTAAGTTATTGGCATAAAATTGATCAGCGCACAGAGATCGAGTTTACAAATATACATACATATTTTGTTTTAAATTAGCATGTTACTTTATCTATCTATCTATTTACTTATTTATCTATCTGTGTGTGCGTGCGTGCGTGTGTGTGTCATGTGTAGGCTTTGTATCAATGTTACTTTGAGATTTATGAATTTGCGTATAATAACTAGTGGAATTTAAACCTGCAACCTGCTTCTATTCATATCAATTCCTTCTAATAAAAATAAAAAAATTACACAATAAAAATATGTGTAAATTATTTCGTATCACGTCTCGAGATTGATTTTTTTTATATTTTCATCGAGTAATAACAGTGGAAGTATGTTGGATGCGCAGAGTATAAAGAGTGTATTTGGCTATAACAAACATTTTATTCAACTATTGTTGTATTAGATATAAACAAACACTTTTTATTATTGTTAAAATTACTAAATGATCTAAATGTACAAGTTTGATTGTATATATATTGTTGCGTGTCATTGTGTATGAGTGTGTGAATGCGAATAAGAGTGTTTGTTTAAAGTCTCTGCCACTGCGCATATCGTGTAACCATGAGTAATCTTTAGTCATCTTTAAAATGAAAATGACTCTAGCTGCATATCTATGCATTTAAAGATCTGCCAAAAACATGATAATCATGTAATAGTAACATCAGAAAAAATACTGGAGATAGCAGAACGCATCGCGTAATGCGCTACCTCTCATATTGCATGCATACCGGCCAATATGGACGGTATCTTTACACGATAAATTTTACGCCAGAATCCCAATCTCCCGTGATTCTCTAAGTACATCGCAAATTTTGAATAGTTGTATGTTTTAAAAAAAAAACACAATAAAATGAAATACTTCAGTCTTAATGTTGGGATTAATGAAACCACTGTTACAAACCAGAATAATTTTCGTGCAGAGAAGAATACTTGGCGATATGAAATATCTGCTGTTGTATCATTATATTCTGTAGTGGATTGGGACTTGGTTGAGAATTACTGTTCAGAAGTGTTGAATTTATAAGAGTTGAGGCAATTCCTCTGAAAGGGTCAAACACCCACTTCCAATTTCTTCCATGTTTTCCAATCCATTTGTCCCATGAACCGATATGCTGCTCATTGTTACGCCACGATGATCTGTAATAATCTGCTAGTTAAAAAATCTCTTTGACACAAGATCTCTTATTATATCAATATATTGCATAATTTACGCACGATTATATCCGATGTCTATTATCTCCCTTAATTTCAAGATAAACAGAAATAAACTGTTTGTTTTAAAAAGTAATCATTTAAATAATATCGATCATACTATAAATTACGAGGGTAGTCCCAGAAGTACCCGACCTGACGTATAAATAGCGGTTGTTGTTTGAAAAAAATCACTATGGCCGAAAGCATCAATCTTATAAAGCTTAAGTTTCAAGTTTCAACACGCTACGTTGTTTAGTATTAGTTCGGCAGCCATCAATAGTGAACGCTCTCAGTACATTTGTAAACATGGAGAAAATTGGTCATCGTTATGTGATACAATATTTCAAAATGGTTTGCTTTTGAAAGAATGTATTTTTTATTGGATAAGGATGAACCCCGCCCAACAATGGATACAGATAATGTAAGTAATTAATATTTAAGTAATTAAATTAAATTAAGCATAGTCGTGACCAATTTTCTCCATGTTTACAAATGTACTGAGAGCGTTCACTATTGATGGCTGCCGAACTAATACTAAACAACGTAGCGTGTTGAAACTTGAAACTTAAGCTTTATAAGGTTGATGCTTTCGGCCATAGTGATTTTTTTCAAATAACAACCGCTATTTATACGTCAGGTCGGGTACTTCTGGGACTACCCTCGTATATTTTCTATTTCAACAGCATTTTTGACTATATATATAGCTTAATATTTTCAAATAATTACCAAAATTATATATTTGATATCATTAGATGTAGGGCTACCATCTGTAATTTTACTAATCTAGAATTGAAAAGTTTAAAACCTCGGACTTTTCTGATTGAAACTCGGATATCCATAAGTCATAATGTAAAATTATTGCAACGGTTGATAAAGTGATATAAAAATAGAAGAATCTTTTATTTTGAATTGTTAATAATTATTATTATTAATAGTCATTATTATTGAATTATTAATAATTAATAGTAATGACTATTACAATTTTTTCTACTATCAATGCCGATGCTCGGGGTTTTGACAGCGCGCGTTCGCGTTCGTAAGCGTGTTTGGCAGTTTGAAGCTCTTGTGCCACGCGCTTAAAATCCGGATTACTTAAAGAAATTTCTTTTCCCTCCCTGCAAACGTCTCCGGATGCTCAAAAACTAAGACAGAAAAAAATCGAACGGATGGCAACCCTAATTAGAGAATACATGAAGAATGCAGTAGCATAATAAACGGAAATCTGAAGACACAGGAATACGAAATACGCAAAAAAAAAAATATATATATATATATATATTATATGATTATTTTTTAAGAGTGTGTACCTATATATAGTACCGGCCAAAAGTTTGGACGCACCGGGAGCAAATGCAAGAAGTCAAAATTGACAAAATAAATGGTTATGTCATTGTTTCTTTGACAAAAATGATTTATTGAAACACAAAATATACTTTAGTACTCATATCAATAAAAAAATATCACAACTTACTTTCTACAGTTTATTTTGTCTTAGAGCTAAATCCTGTTTCTATGTAGCCTCTACGAGCTCTTCTGGAGACCATGCTTAGCCTTCACAGTTGTGTAAATTTTTAATATTCTATTTAAAAAATTCATGTTTCCAAGCCGTTTGTAGTGCTTCGAAAAAACTATTTTTTATTTCTAGGATTAACTTTTCTCTCTCTCTTCTCTCTTATGTGTCAGCTTATTCTATAATAATTCAATAGAACTCGGTTCAATAGGACTCTCACAAATTCGGTGATTAAGAAGTTACGTTATACTGTCAAAATTTTCAAGTTTCTCCAGTCTTTCCACATATCCTTAATTTAACTTAGAAACATTTTTTGAAACAATGTCATAATCATTTATTTCAATTAATCTAGACTTTTTACATTGATTTCTTGTGCAGTATTTCCAGTCTGGCCAAACTTTTAGCAGGTATGGCACACGCACGCACACTCACACATACGTTTTGTCAGTAATTGATGTACTAAATTAGTTAACAAATAAACAGTATATATATATATGTATAATCAATATTTTCTATTTGTAATGTATTTACAGCTTACATTTTTTTAAATCTCACTTAAATACAGATTATATTCCAATGTAAAGTGCAAACAACATTTGTGACTATATCCCTGCACATGGTTTCAGGCATAAAAATTTATATATGCAAATGTTCGTTTTATTTTACTAGTTATATTATTTATTATTATTATTATTATTATTAAGTCTAATCATAATGATAGATATAAAATATTGAGCATAACAACTTTAGAAAAAAGATACATATTTAAGAACGCATATTTCGATGAAATGAGGAAAACATATTTTACAATATTAAATTTATAATATGTAAGTTAACTATGTTATAATTATATCAATTAGTATAGTGTTAGAGGTAGGTTAAGGTAGTGACATTACCTGGGCCGCTACTCACCTACAGGCACTGAGCCTGCCATGGGAGTAGGTGATGATGACACCATAGTCAAACGACCCTGTTCTTTTACTATGGGATCTAGAATAGAAGAAAATATAATTAACAAGTACATTGATTACACATATATAGAGAGGATACTAGATACAACATCATGATCAATGAGATAAAAAGGCACTATGTACAAATGTGTATTGCATTAATATATAAATTTTTTCTTTTTATATTTTTAAATATATTATAAAAGATAATGCGAAGACAAACAAATATATTTAAGAATATTTAAAGAAAGATGCACATCGATATATGCTTACAAAAATAAGGATGTTCCATTGCTTCACGTGCAGTTAATCTCTCGTAATGATCATAGCGTAAGAGTTTGTCAAGAAAATCCAAACTATCCGGAGACACTAGATGTTGATTCTCCGAATGTACAAAGCGTTCCCAACGCTTACGTGAATGCCGGCCTAAAATGTCATTGAAACGAGGATCTAGTTCGATGTGATACTTGTCAAGATACTCGAACAGTTCTTCAGTTCCAAGAACTTTTGCGATTCGAACTAGTTGATCATAGTTGTCATGTCCATGAAAAAACGGTTCTTTCCTGAATATCATACTAGCGAGCATGCAACCCAATGACCACATATCTAATGAGTAATCATACATCTGCAAGCAAGACATACAAATATTTCTCATTAGCTTTTACAACACACGCGCGCACACATATACTTCTTAAAAATGCAATCTCATATATATATGTGTGTGTGTGTGTGCACGCGCGCGCGCGCGCGCGTATAGATTTACATCTTAAAGAAATATATATTTATATTAATAAATATATATTTGTACTATATATTTTTTTAATGATAGATTTTTGTTGAAATAATTATAATTATTATCTCACTACGTTTTCTTTCTATTTTTTTCACCTCCCAATTCGTTCTTTCTTTGCTCCATCAAATTTTGATATAAAAAAAATACCTACTTGATAATCTACGAGTAATTCCGGGCCTTTAAAATAGCGAGAAGCTACTCGTACATTGTATTCTTGACCAGGATGGTAAAACTCTGCTAATCCCCAGTCAATCAATCGTAATTTTCGATTTTCATGGTCTATCATAACATTGTGCGGTTTCACATCTCTGTGCATAATTCCCATACTATGACAATAATCTAGTGCCTGTGTGGACAACAAAATGGAAACAATTATTAAACATTACAATATCTCGTCTCTACATCCGGTGCGTAAATTATGCTACTTCAATACATTATCACAAAAAATTTACAAGTCCAAAATTATAAAAAAATAAATTTACATCACAGGTATTTACAGTTTGTTGATGCACTCTTAAAAGCATGAAAATATTTTTTTCGTGTTCCATCTTTGCGTCATATATTTTTAAGTTTTCTAAATTGTAATAAGAATGGATGAGATAAATGTAAAACTATTAAATATGTAATGCCAATTTATACATAAATTAATTATAGTTTCTGAGCTATTAATATTGAAATTATTATTTTTTAAGTAGCGTGATTATAATATTGATAAATTACAAAGATAATAAGCAAGAAAAAGTAAAACAAAATCATACAAAAACCACAGACTAATAAAAATAATCTCTTTAAGAATTTAAAAATAAAATATGCATAACAATTTTTACTTTCATCCAAAATTGTGACATCTTGATTGGATTTACCCAATAATGCATAAAGCAAAACTAAAATAATAATTATCCCATGTCCTCGATATTAATAAGAAAAATAAAAATATATTAATTTTTCTTTTATCTCTTTCTCGGACCCACGATATACACCTGCATCTATCAAAACAATAATCTTGATGTTCATCTTTGACTGATACTTTGTTCACTTCATTGCACTTAACAATATACACACTTTTAATAATTCGTAGAGGTAGTATCTTATGTCGTAGTCAGTTAATGTTTGGTATAATTGCTTGAAATCTGTGTTGTTGACATGTTCAAAAATCAGTGCTGGTGTCCTTGAAACTGGATCTTTGACAACTGCTTGGAGTGTAATTATATTGGTCCCACCTTTAAGGTTTTCTAAAATTTTTATTTCCCTTTTTATTTTCTTCTTTTTAACAGGCTATAACAAATAAAAAATAGTATTAATAATAGTGTTAAAAATGATGTTCTGCTGTTTTAATAAATATTTACATAATCATTACCTTCAATATTTTTACAACACAATTTTCATTGTTTGTAACATTTATGGCCTCGAATACTTCACTATATTTACCTCTGCCTAATTTTCTTACTAACTGGTAATCATCTTGTTGCCTACATTAAAGAAATATACATTGAAAAGTAAATAAAATAATACATTAAACAATCTCATTGATATTTTGTTGTGATGAAGTCTTACCCCCAATCAACAACATAAGATTCGTAATCCCAGTATTCTCTTGGTTTATGTGAATTTACATCGGCGTAGACACGTGCTCTACTCGGTAAAGCCATTCTCTCCGAAGTATTATTATTGATAAGCGTCTTGTTAATCGGTATGTTATCTCTGTCTATTCCAAACTTACAGTTATTAGCGACTTTGACTCCCTTGTCTAACCAGCTATGTGCATGTGAGAATAGTAACGGACCTAGGTATTCATACAATCCTGTTAACTTTTTATATCCATAACAAATATATGGAAAACTAAATAAGAAATCAATTGAATAGCTATATCTATACAAAAGATGATACGACAATTGTAAGTTAGCATTTATTATATGTATATGTGCACGTGCCTATGCATGGGCACACAGAAATAAGTTTAAAAGATATAATTTTATACTTTTATACTCTTAGAATATATCACAAACATGCGATACATTTTGAAGATCTCAAGAAGATTCAAAATCTCTAAACACAGATGCATATTTGCTGCGATTAAAAGGCTGTGTCATAAGTTTCAAGAATTGTTTTAAACTTATGAATAAGGATAGGCGCAATAGAAATATATCTGACTTTTCATCGACTATAATCAAAAGGGAGCGTGTTATCTCGATGTTACTCTTCGTTTATCGGTTGTAGCATTAAAATCTTGGATGTATCCAAAAGTGTATTTCGAGTTTTTCGGAGGCACAACAAAATTGTACAGGTTAAAATATTTTTTTTCTAGGGGCAATTCCTTGAATCGTGAGAATCACGAGATGAACATACTACCATCCGCCGAGGCAAAAACACGCAAAACCATGCAAGAGCACGTATACACATTTACTCAGTAAATCACACGCCATCGTGATCGAGGATTTGATGTGGGCTGATTTCGGACTCACCTAAAGCATTCCGAACCCGAATCTTGATCGGATTAAACACGATGGATTCCAGAATCCGTCGTGAGTGCGCGAAATTCACTCACGGAGTTGCTAAGATCGCGTGAATGCGTAAAACTCTAGATTTTTTAAGGCGGCCGGCTTCTCAAACGAGCGAGGTCCAAGATGGCAGCCGGCAACCCGCCACAAACTTGAAAAACCTAGACCAGAAACCCTCTGTATCACATTGGCCTAGTTTCCACCGAAGCACCTAATCTGGCGTAGAATCGAATTTGAGTCGATGGAAACACGATAGATTAACTCATTTCACTCCCGTTTCTTCTTCACTCCTATTTCACTTCCAGTGGAAACAGCATAATAATTTGTTCTGCACCGAAGTAGAATCGGATTGAAGACTTCGGTGGAAACTGGCCTAGTTTCCACCGAAGTCTTCAATCCGATTCTACTTCGGTGCAGAACAAATTATTATGCTGTTTCCACTGGAAGTGAAATAGGAGTGAAGAAGAAACGGGAGTGAAATGAGTTAATCTATCGTGTTTCCATCGACTCAAATTCGATTCTACGCCGGATTAGGTGCTTCGGTGGAAACTAGGCCTGTGTTTACTGGTGCGTACATACGCTTGTTAATGTTTAAGGCTGATCTACATGTACGACAAAATTTTTAAGCATGTTGATTGGTTGCAGTATCCTGGGTATCGACATGGAATTTTTCACGTGAAAAGTTTTACGTGAACTCGATGATCTCAACCAATGAAATCAATGAGTTACCCAATGAGTCTTATTCCATTGGTTGAAATCGTTGAGTTCACGTGAAACTTTTCACTGTTTTTGTGAAAAATTACATGATCGATACCCTGCACTATCGTGTGATAACCCTAAAGCTTTGTGTCCACGACAGCCCCCTGGGCTACGTTCGGAAACCACACTCGGGTACATCATAATACTAGAAGTTGTATAATATATGTCACGTACACTATAGTATTTTCAGTATTGTAATGTACCCGAGTGTGGTTTCCGAACGTAGCCCTGGTAGTCCAAGAGCTCATGACACAAATTTGGGTAGGTGTTTTAGGCCAGAGCTGTCATTTAGTTGCACATTTCAGGCCGATTCCGTCGGTCGACGCCTACTGTCCCCCTCTCGCGGCGCGTGACGCTTCATCTCAGGAGCGTCACGCGTATTATAAGTGCGACGATATTTCAATCCTTCTAAGCCTGTTAGAACATTTTTTCTTTGAATAATTTTAGACAAATAATCGAAAATAATCCTTTTGTTGTTATTATTATTTTCAATAATAATATTCTACATTATTATTAATTTATATTTAATAATAATAATTGTATATTTCATTTAGAAGTTTCGTTAGTTCTTGTGCATTTATAATAAAATTATAATAATAATTCATTAATTTCCGTAATATAGGAGAATATCAGTTGAGTAAGGAATCAGTAAGTGTAGGAACCTGTACTATATTATAATTATTATATACTTATATATAATTAGGACAATAGTTTCCACGTCACCCGTGAGGTACTATTGCTGACGCGTTTTTTTTTTAAGTGGTTTCCCCAGTAGGCCTACTCCACTGAAGAGAACAATAAAAGAACAGTAAAAGAATTAATGAACGAGAGGCTGGAAATCAAAGGAACTATAAGCAATTGATATTTAAATATTTGGATCCACATATTTATGTGAAACTCCTTTTCAAGAATGAAATATGTTAAAACCGACAAATGTTCTTCCTTATCTGATAAATCATTAGCTTCATTAATTCTTCGCGAACTAATTCTTCTAACATTTCTATAGATATCTCATCTCTTGTAGAATCATGTAAACGGCCTAGAAAATCAAATATTTAAATATCAATTGTAGTTCCTTTGATTTCCACCCTCTCGTTCATTAATTCTTTTACTGTTCTTTTATTGTTCTCTCAGTGGAGTAGGCCTACTGGGGAAACCACTTTAAAAAAAAACGCGTCAGTAATAGTACCTCACGGGTGACGTGGAAACTATTGTCCTAATTATAAGTATATAATAATTATAATATAGTACAGGTTCCTACACTTACTGATTCCTTACTCAACTGATATTCTCCTATATTACGGAAATTAATGAATTATTATTATAATTTTATTATAAATGCACAAGAACTAACGAAACTTCTAAATGAAATATACAATTATTATTATTAAATATAAATTAATAATAATGTAGAATATTATTATTGAAAATAATAATAACAACAAAAGGATTATTTTCGATTATTTGTCTAAAATTATTCAAAGAAAGAATGTTCTAACAGGCTTAGGAGGATTGGAATATCGTCGTACTTATAATACGCGTGACGCTCCTGAGATGAAGCGTCACGCGCCGCGAGAGGGGGACAGTAGGCGTCGACCGACGGAATCGGCCTGAAATGTGCAACTAAATGACAGCTCTGTTTTAGGCAACTTGAAATTATAAAAATAAGTAAATTTGAATGTGTGCGATTACGGAATGAAGATTCTGGCAAAAAGTTTGCGGTTATTTTGCAACTGCGCAGTATAGTACATTTAAAAAGAAAAAGCCTCAAAAAATATACTTTTGGCAAAATAAAATTTAGTTATTTTTTAACTTTAGCACCTATAGAAATAAAAAATCAAAATGCCAGACGTTTTGAATGGTTCTGAAATATAGCCAGATTGCCCCAAAGATGATTTTTTTTAATAAACGCAAAAAATATACTTTAGGCAATCTGAAATTTTTATAGAACGTTTATTAATTAAAATAAAAAATATTTATTAAGAAGCCAGACAAATATCACGGTTTTAAATATTTGACATACGCGTTTAAAGTTTTTGCATGAGAGCGACGAAAAAGTCTTACGCGTGGGCATACGTTTGAGAGAGAAAGTTTATCAGCAGTCCCTCGCAGTATCGGGAGCCCTTCGCTTGCCGAATTCTGATTGGTTGATGAGGGGTCACGTGACTTGTGAGTTTAGTGTCGTGGCGATCTTTGGGGCAATCTGGCTATATTTCAGAACCATTCAAAACGTCTGGCATTTTGATTTTTTATTTCTATAGGTGCTAAAGTTAAAAAATAACTAAATTTTATTTTGCCAAAAGTATATTTTTTGAGGCTTTTTCTTTTTAAATGTACTATACTGCGCAGTTGCAAAATAACCGCAAACTTTTTGCTAGAATCTTCATTCCGTAATCACACACATTCAAATTTACTTATTTTTATAATTTCAAGTTGCCTAAAACACCTACCCAAATTTGTGTCATGAGCTCTTGGACTATGGGGTGCCGTCACATGGCGCGTATTTTTTAAAACGCGTAATTTGTGAGAACCAATCACAAATCAGTGTATAACAGAAAGTTAACATTACAACAGAAATTCTGATCTCCAATTGGTTGTATTATTTACGCATTACGCAAAATATGTTCCATGTGAGGGTGCCGTGACACTCGACAAAGATTGCGTTCCAATATTCACTGCCAATACTAAAAATCTATAGTATACGTGACGTAAACTATAGATTTTTTTAGTATTGGCAGTGAATATCGAAACGCAATCAAAAGGTTTGTTCGCGTTGCATGTTCTGATATACACTAGGGAGCACTTGGCTTACGGATAAAATGGCGATTGGAGCAGAGATGAGTTCACGTGTACCAATGTTCAGCGACACGAACGGATTAGAACAGTTCCCTTTCTTTTAAAGTGCAGAATTCGCAACATGGACGACGTTGGTGGAATCGGGCTTCACACTCTTCTGCACTTTTCTTGGCTAAAATAAACTGTGCATGCGCACATAACAAAATTATTTTTGCTCCAACTGTTCCACCTCTGAAGCTGGAGTAAAGCCCATTCTACAAGCAGTAAGCAATACAAAGTAAGGAGTAAGAAGTAAGATTTGACGAATTAAAAACCGGCAGTAATAAAAATGGGCAAATCCCATTTTATACTTCTTACTTCTTACTCCTTACTTTGTACTGCTTACTGCCATTGTAGAATAGGCTTAAATAGAACATACTCCTACTTGTTCCTTGGGGAATATTTTAATGCGACGCAAACGCTTGGTCGCCATATTGGTTCTGGTGACGCGAACGTATTATGGAGGATTCACACTGCGTCCAATGTCCGATGTACGACGTCCGATATCCAATCACAGAACTTGTTTTCTAGAAATTCTAGCTAGAGATATTTTATCGTACGACGCTGTTTGTCGTACGAAAATGTTCGTCAAGATCATAGATATATTACATATAGATAGAGCTTTGTGAATCTTACTGCGTGCCAAGATAAAATTATCTTTTCCTCCCTCGCGCATGTGCAATCGCGCATTTATCTTCTGTTTATCCATGACAGCCAAGGATATAACCTAATTTTATGTAAAAGTGCTGTATTCGATGCGCGTCCGCCGAGATAAATATACGAATGCGCATGTGCGAAGAAGGAAAATCCGTCATTTATCTTGGCACGTGTTGCACTATAGCAAAAATGGTACAAAGCTCTATCTATATGTAATATATCTATGGTCAAGATTGAACCTCCATTAGGCCTGTTCTATAAAGGCTCGTCTACAATAAGTGTAGTAGGCGCAAGAGTAAGGGTGTCGTCACATGGCGCGTATTTTTCAAGACGCGTAATTTGTGAGAACCAATCGCAAATTAGTGTAAAACAGAAAGTTAAAGTTGACAACAGAAATTCTTATCTCCAATTGGTTGCATTATTTACGCATACGCGAAATACGCCCTATGTGACGGCACCCTAAGAGTAGGAGTAACGTTTTTGGCGTAAGATGCTTACGCCGATCGCGTCAACACGGTGGAGTAAACATAATCACCGTATAGATCACGTTGTTGACATATGATGTTACATAGTTTTATACGTGTTGAATAAGTTAAGGGGTAACGCCACTCTAGAATTTTCAAAAAATCGATTTTTTTTTCGTTTAACCCTTTTACAGGCCGAGGGCTCTGGGCAATCCACCGAAAAATGTGAGGGTACTTTTAAAGATTCTCGGGGTCGCTGATTACGAATCCGAGGTCAGATTTGCAAAATTTAAAATGGCGGCTTCAAAATGGCGGCCATCTATTCGAAAATCACAATTTTTTCAAATAAAAAAAATACTACCGCATTATACGTGAAATTCTGAATAAAAAATGTCTCTTGCAATTTTTGTCTAGAATGCATGGTTTCCGAGGAAAATAAATCCGAAGTTTCCAAACGCAGTATCACCCATGACTGTAGTCCCTTACCAGGCGGAAGAAAACAGGTCAGCCTATGATTAGAGCTCGTATGTTTTTATAGGTTTTCGGGGTCGCTGATTACGAATCCGAGGTTAGATTTGCGAAATTCAAAATGGCGGCTTCAAAATGGCGGCCATCTATTCGAAAATCTCAAATTTTTGAAACGAAAAAAATACTACCGTATTATACGCGAAATTCTGAATAAAAAATGTCTCTTGCAATTTTTGTCTAGAATGCATGGTTTCCGAGGAATGATACTGCGTTTGGAAACTTCGGATTTATTTTCCTCGGAAACCATGCATTCTAGACAAAAATTGCAAGAGACATTTTTTATTCAGAATTTCGCGTATAATACGGTAGTATTTTTTTCGTTTCAAAAATTTGAGATTTTCGAATAGATGGCCGCCATTTTGAAGCCGCCATTTTGAATTTTGCAAATCTGACCTCGGATTCGTAATCAGCGAGAATCTTTAAAAGTACCCTCACATTTTCCGATGGATTGCCCAGAGTCCTCGGCCTGTAAAAGGGTTAAATGATGCCTTAGAGTCTTAAAAATAATGTACACTTGGTCCCGTAGCACGGAAGGAATTTTAAGTACCTGTTTTTAAACCGAAATTGCCGTTCTATGGCACGTCGATCAATAGTAACTTAAAACTTTAAACGCGTTTTTCTCGAAACAATGTTTTTCAAGTTGGCCGGAAATATAACTCGAAAAGTTGACTGATTCATTTCAAATTTGCACAGTAGCATCGTTATTAGATTCTGCAGGGACTGACGTAGGGGTTTTTTGATATTTTGTCAACTTCTTTTGTTATAAATAATTTATGGTAAAATTTTTTACCGAAAAATAGACTTTTTTTTCAAATAAGCACTACTTATTCAAAATTCAATATTTTCAAAATCTCCTACGTCAGTCTCTAGCCAATTATACAGGGTGACCCATTTTAACTTCCTCACCGGATTATCTTGAAAGGAATGCACTTTCTGAAAAAAAGTTTCAGATATAAGTTTTAGTATTTTTCCCTGGCTATTGAATGGCGATATTGAATTTGACCTCGATTGTGAATGTGAAGGTCATTTAAAGGTCAAGTTAATTTTTTTAAATGGCATCCCCTATTTTTTATTACATATTCTTGTAGCTGACTTCAAGAGCTTTCCAAAACACTATAATAAAGTATTTTTTTATTAAGTATTTTCCGAGTTATAAAGCTTGAAATAATTTCATAATTTTACATAAACTGTAAAATATCTCGTAAAATATTTACTTTTCGATGACCTTACCTCAATACTTTTATGCACAGAATAATGAGAGGAACCAATTGGTGTCAAGAAAACACATAGTTGTTTTTAAGAAAAAATATGCAATTTGTAACTAACAATTAGGTGAGGGTGGCGTTTTGGAATGTAGCAGGACTAAAAAACAAGGATAAGAGTTTTTGGGGGGGGTTGAAGGACTGGGACGTAGTGACGTTAATGGAAACCTGGGTGGACAAAAAAGGATGGGAGGGGATTGTAGGAAAGTTGCCAAAAAATTTTAGATGGGAGATGCAATGGGCAGGCAGGAAAAATAAAAAAGGAAGGGCCGTGGGAGGGATGGTGATGGGGTAAAGAGGGGGTTAGAAACAAGGGAGGAGAAGGAGTGGAAAGGAAGTGACGGGATCATGGTGAGAAGAGTGAGGATAGGGGGCGATTGGTGGAGGATTGTGGGAGTATATATAAATGGGGGAATAGAAGGAAAATTGGAGGAGTTAAGGGAGTGGATGGAGGAGAGGAAAGGGAAAGTAAGGACAATAGTAGGAGGGGACTTTAACGCAAGGACAGGAGAGAAAGGGGGAGAGATGAGGGGGGAAGAAGAAGAGGAGGATGGAGGAAGAAGGTCAAAAGATAAAAAAGTGAATGTGGAAGGGAGAGTGTTGTTAGAGAGGATTGAGGAACTAGAGTGGGTAATTTGGAACGGGGATATAGAAGGAGACGAGGAAGGGGAATGGACTTATACAGGGGGGAGGGGGAATCGGTGATTGATTATGTTATAGAGGAGGTTGGAACAAAGGAATACGTGGAGAGGATGGAAATTGGAGATCAGGTAGATTCGGATCATCATCCCGTGGTAGTTTGGATAAAAGGAAGGAATAGGTTGAGAAATTGGAACAGGGAAGGGGGTGGAAAGAAACGGGAAATAAGAAGGGTAGTGTGGTCGGAGGAGGGAAAAAAGAAATGGATGGAGGAAATGCAGAAGGAGATGGGAGGTGAAAAAAGAGGGGTGGAGGAGGAATGGGGGAATATGAAAAACAGGATAAGGCGGGTCCTAGGAGAAGGGGAGGGAAGGGGGGTAGGAATGGGGAGAAGGGGCTGGTGGGACGCAGAGTGCAAAGAGGGAAAGAGGGAGGTAAGAAGAGAATTAAGAAGATGGAGAACAGGGATGGGGTGTAAGGAGGCTTATAAGGAAAGGAAAAGAGAGTACAAGATGCTATGTGATAGGAAAAGGGAGGAGGGGAACCGAAGTTGGGAGGAGGTGGTGAAGAAGGCGAAAACAGCGGGACAAGTATGGGAGGTAGTAAACAGGGAAAGAAGAAAAAAGAGAGGAGGGGTGAGGGGATTGAGACGGAGGAATGGGAGAATTTTTTCAGGAGACAGCTAGGGGGAGTAGACTGGAGGGTGGTTAGAGGAGAGAGGGGAAGAAGGGAGGAAGAAGAGGAAGAGATAAGAAGGGAGGAAATTGTAAGGGCGATTGGAAAGGTAAAAGAAGGGAAGGCGGTAGGAGGGGACGGAATTCCGGCGGAAGTGTGGAAGTACGGAAGAAGGAATATGCAGGACTGGGTTTGGAATATATGTAGGAGGATATGGAAAGGGGAGGAATGGATTGATGATTGGAACGAGGGGATAGTGGTACCAGTGCTGAAAAAAGGGGAGGGTAATAAGGTGGAGGACTATAGAGGGGTGACATTAGCGGGAGCGTTATACAAGATATACGCGGAGGTCTTTGCAGAAAGATTGAGGGAGGAGGTGGAGGGCAGGAAGTTATTACCGGAGAGTCAGGCCGGGTTTAGGAGGGGTAGGGGGGCTATGGATAATATCTATGTAATAAATTATTTAGTAAATAGAAATGTAAGTAAGAAGGGGAGGATTGATCGCTATGTTCATAGACCTGAGGGCGGCATTTGACATGGTTAATAGGGAGATATTGTTAAGAGCGATGAGAGAAAGAGGGGTAAGGGAGGGGTTAGTAAAAAGATGCGGGGAGATATATAGGGAAACGAGGAATAGGGTGAGGACGGGGGGAATTGGGGAACGATTTTTGGACGGTTAGAGGGGTGAGGCAGGGATGTCCGTTGAGTCCCTATCTGTTCAATCTGCTAATTGCAGATATGGAGGAACATTTGGGGAGGAATGGGTGGGGGGGGTGAAAGTGGGGGGCAGAAAGGTTTTCGTTTTGGCGTACGCAGACGATATAGTGTTGGAGGAGGAGGGGATGAAGGGGATGATAAGAGGGTTGGAAAAATATCTGGCGGGGAAGGATTTGGAGGTAAATGTGAAGAATCAAAGATTGTGAGATTCGGAAAAGGGGGAGGTAGGGGAAGGAAAAAATCGGATTGGTGGTGGAAGGGAGAGAGGATAGAGGAGGTAAAGGAATGTAAATATTTGGGGTATGTGTTTCAGAGAAATGGAGGAGGAGAAGCGCATGTAAAGGAGAGAGTGAAGAAGGGAGCGGCAGTTATGAGCCAAGTGTGGAGAATTGGGAAGAGGAGATTTAATGGGGATTGAAGTAGAAGGCTGTGGCTGTTTGATGCGTTAGTTTGGCCTGTGGTAGGGTATGGGGTGGAGTTATGGGGATAGAGGGAATGGGATAGCGTAGAGAGGATACAAGATAGATATATAAGGTGGATATTGGGGGTGGATTGGAGGACTCCGGGATATGCGGTAAGGGAGGAAGTGCAGAGAGATTTATTGAGGGCCAGAGGGCCTGGAGGTTTGAAGAGAGGGTAGAAAGAGGGTAGGGCAGTGAGCTAGCCAGGCTATGCTGGAAGGAGATCAGCGATAGGGAAGGGATAGGAGAAGGTATATCAGGATGGGAAAAGGACAGGATAAAATATTATGAAGAGAAGGGAGTAAAGAAGGTGGGAGGGAGAGAATTGGGAGAGGAGGGAGGGTGGAGAGCAATGATACTAATAGAGAGGGAGAAGAAGATGCAAAGAGAGGAGAGGTGGACGAGGATAGGGAAATCGAGATATAATAAGTGGTACGGAAGGGTTAAAAAGGAGGGAATACCGGGGTATTTAAAGAAAGGATGGGGGGAAAGCAGATGTCAGAGAATGGCTAGGTTTAGGCTGGGAAACGAGATGAAGGGGGGAAGATATTGGGAAGGGGAGAGGGAGAGAATGTGTAGGGTGTGCAAATTGGTAGAGGAGGAATGGAGGCATGTATGGGAAGACTGTGGGATATGGGGGACGGAAGGGAGCTGGGAGAATATGATAGAGGTGGTATTAGGGGATGAGGGAGAGGGTGAGAGGTGGCTAAGAAAGTTGGAGAAATTTAGGGAAAGGGAAAGGGAAGGAGGGGAGTGATCGGGGTGGGCAGGGAAAGGAGTGGAGTATGAATGGAGGTATGGATGGGATAAATGAAATGTATGAGGATGAATGGGGGAAGAGGGGAACACTGGCGGGATAGAGACAGCTGCCGAAAGAGGAGGTCCACGTAGAGTAGGGATGAGCGCGTGTGTGTGTGTTAGATTAAGTTTAAATTTGTTGGATAGCGTGCGATAGTAAGGTAGTTTATAAGGTAGTACGTAAGGTAGATTTTAAGAATGTGGCTGTGTAAAATTGTTTGTAACCCTGAGGGGATCAATAAATATCTATCTATCTATCTATCTATGTAAGATAATCAAGAATATCACGTATTTATTAATAATTGTACACACTTGCATGCAATAAATTACATGCAATGGCACAAATGAAAAAATTTTAATATTATTAATTTTAAATCTAACCTTTGAGTTTTCACTAATATTTGATATTTTTCATTTAGGGTTGAAAGCATTTCCATAATGGAGAAAGTCGAGTGCAGTTTCTGTGGAATTGTTGGATCATACAATACCATACTGAATCATATTCAGTATGATCATCCAAATCTAGAAACTAACAATTCCCAAGCTGGATGTAGCAGTGTTCAAGAAAGTTCAGAAGTAGATGAGACCGATAATAGCAAAAGTAATATATTTGTTTCTTGTGGAAATTATAAGCAAATAATATTTTTTACCGTGCTGCTTATGGCCAATTTCTTCACCTCTAGATAACTTTATTCGACAGATAACTTGCTGATTAGCCAATAGAAATTGGCTATTCTGGCAGATATCTTGCAAATAAGTTTATCTGTCAGATACCTAGAAGTGAAGAAAGAGGATATTAACTTCAATATTTTACCTTTTTGTATCAAAAAGTTTTTAAATAGTAGGAAGCTAACTTGACGAAAAATAGAAAATGATATACAGGGTGGGCCATTTTAATCTCCCCACCTGAATTTCTCGTAATCTAAGCCAGATAGAGAAAAATGGTCCAGACAAAAGTAGAAGGGGACAGAGGGGGTCACGTAATGGTACCAAGGACCTTGACCTTGAACTCGATTTTCAAGGTTATTTCAAGGTCAAAGTGATTTTTTTAAATGGGAACACCTATTTTTGACCCCGGATTTGAAAAGAGCGCGAAATTTTACGTTCAAAATGATATGTTTTCAAGGTCATGGCAAGGTCGAATGAAGGTCAAGTTTGCGAATTTTGATTTCCCAATTGAATATACCGGAACCTAAGCCAAATACGTAAAATTGGTTCAGACAAATGTTAAAGGGGGCCGAGGGGGTCACCTATCTGTACTCTGATCTTGACCTTGAACTCGATTTTCAAGGTTATTTCAAGGTCATAGTGATTTTTCGAAATGGGAATCACTATTTTCGAGGGTTTCTTTAACTGTATTAACCTTATTTTTAGCGCTACCCAGAAACAACGACGTGGACGTAGTGAGTACTGTTTCCTTTGGGGTGCTGGATTAAAGTGAGTCCCCTCGCCTCTCACTATTTTAAAAATTATTAATTTAATTTCGAAGCAAATGTTCGAAGTTGCCTCCATTTGCTTGAAGGCATAAAATCAAACGTCTTTGGAAATGGCGTACGGTGTTAAGGAGAGTTTGCCTTGGAATTGCAGCGCATGCTCGACGAATGCGATCTTCAAAGTTTGCTCTTGTTGTGGGCTGTTGTTCGAAAACAATATTTTTCAAATAGCCCCATAAAAAAAAATCTGGGGATGTGAGATCGGGTGAACAAGCAGGCCAATTAACCGGACCGCCTCGTCCAATTCATCTCCCATAGTAATTTTCATTCAAGAAAGCCTGTACGATTCGTGCAAAATGTGGTGGTGCACCATCCTGCTGGAACCACATTCTTCGTCGCGTTTCTAAATCGACATCTTCCATCAATTCAGGTAACCGATTTCTAATTAAATGTAAATAGGTATGCCTATTAACATTTTCCTCAAAAAAATAAGGACCAATGAAATATCCGTTGACGATGCCACACCATACTATAAGGCTCCAACGTCTTTGATGATTCACAGTCCTGTGCCAATGAGGATTCTCATCCGACCAATAATGGCAATTATGCCTATTGAGTTCTCCGTCACTTTGAAATTTAGCTTCATCAGAAAAAAGCACAAAGTTGAAAAAAACAGGATCATTCTCTATCATCTGCAAAGCCCATTGGCAAAACACAATTCGCTGTTGAAAATGATGAAACTGTAACTCTCGAACTAAAGTTAAATGATAAGCATGATATTTATGGACTTTAAGAATTCTCAAAAAGGTTCTTCTAGGTATGCCAATTTCTCTTTCAACTCGGCGACTGCTGATGTGAGGATCAAGGTGAACAATTGCAAGAACAGTCAGAACACGAGCATCATTTTTGTCGTATTCGTGGCGTCTGCGATGGCGAACCATATGTCCACCACGAGCTCTTTCAGTTAATGTACTTATTGTCCTATGATCTGGGTGTCGTCTATCTGGAAAGCGTTCAGCGTAAAGTCTTGCTGCAGCACGATAATTATTATGACTTTCGCCTAACACCATTATCATATCAACAATGTCATCGGGCTGATAGTCAGCCATTTTTAGAGCTGTTAGTCACCTTTAAAAAATGTAGATGACAAAATGATAATCAAAACCTTAAAGTCTGATGAAAAAGAAAAAAAATTGAAAAAAAACTGAAACTGTATTATTAATTCACTTTTTTTGATACAAATATTTTGTTCGTCACCTTTACGAAATTTAGATTACGAAATGATAATCAAAATCTTAGAGACTTATAAAAAAAGAGAAAAATGGAAAATGGTCCGATGAAACAATTTAAAATAAAGAAAACTATGTGGAGGAAATAGCAATACTTAAAAAATATTCTTGGTGTGTCCAAAACATCTCTGCAATGCGAAAATCGGTATAAAACCATTATGAAACGAAAGAAGAAGGCAATCGATAACAACAACAGTACAGGATGGAGTAAAATGACTGTTCCTTATGAAAATGAATTATCAGGAATTGTAGGATTTGATGATAGCATAGAACCTGAGGTATGATTTTAATTTTAAAACGTAATCAATCTTATAAATTTTTAATTTGTAATTTATTTTGTAATTTTAACATTATTTGTGTATAAATATAGGTTTTAAGGGGTAACACTACCTTGTGGGGTCAAAATCAAGGTTCATTTTCTCGAATTTATTGTGAAAAGGCAAAACAATTTATTAAAATTCAGTTTGTTAGACATCATTGTACATCTCTTATAGTATATAAAAAAATTTTTTTTAAATCATTTAAAAACAAAATGGCAGCACAACATCTGTCGGAATAAAACATCTTTTTTTTTTATGACCTCCCTGGCCGTACACCTACAGGTCACAATTGTGCATCTAGAATAAAAAACAAAAAAGATTTTGAAATTACATCAAAAAATCTAGTGAACGTCCGTAGAACTTTTCAAAATATTGATTTTTAAAAAAATGGCGTCAATTTGAAAAAAAAAACACGTTTTTACGGAAAAAATCGGCCGAAAATCGGCTATAAAGTCAGTAAATTTTCATAAATCAAAAAGTTCTACGGACGTTCACTAGAAAATTTAATTTTTTAGCTACTGTTAAAATTTCAAGTCAATTGGTTGAAAATTGTAGGCGCTAGATTTACGGCCAGCTCGAAAAACATGGTTTCGAGTAAAATGCGTTTAAAGTTTCAAGTACGTATTACTTCTAACGGTTTTCCTGGCGTCAGCTGTTGTCCTAGCTTAAAAATTCGAGTAGTAGAGACATCTAATGGTTTCATTTTCAAGTTTTATCCTACTGATGTAAGTATAATATGTTTACGAAGGAATAGTGATCCCTACTATACCGTTATGGAACGCGCCCTAATGCGTTAAAGAACGCACCGTGACTTTACTCGGAAAACCGAATTTTTCGGCCACTTAAAAAATTTTTTTCCACATAAAATGTTTTGGGCATCATTTTTGGATAGTTAAGGAAGAATTTAAGCCAATAAAAAAAAAATGGAAAAAAAAATTTACAAGGTAGTGTTATCCCTTAATGGACGCCAAACATCTACTCTTAAACAAGAAACGAACATTATTTCATTCTGGTCTTTGGGATGAAACCAAAGAAAACGTTTCTGATAAAAGAACAAATGATAAGAAAAAGAAGATTTGTAAGAATCGAAGTCTCGAAGATACTTTGAAGGAAATTCATGAAAAGAAAGAAGAAGGTAGAGAACGAAGACATCGAGAAAAACTTGAATCGTTTAAACAATTTTGTGAGAAATATTACGAAAAAAAAAGTGAATATAATATTCCAAACACTTCCAATGAATAAGTTTCATTTTCATATATATGTAAACTTCTTCAGGGTTAGTCGAGTAAATTGCAGGGTACTTGCATTCCCCCTCCGTTGTGCGCCACCTTGCCGTGGTGGAGGGGCTCCTCTGGGAGAAATCCCAGGGGTCTAAGAGCGCACACATGGAAGGAAAACCATGTTAAAAAACCCGGGTAGGCCGGACTCGTGAGGAGGGTTATACCAACCGGCCTAGGAGTGGGGGGCTCCGAAATAACCCCCCCGTGGAAGACAACCACGTTAAAAAATTACATTTTTATGGATGATATGTTCTGCAATGGTGCAAAGTTACCACCCCAGGGTTCTCGGGTGCCCAGGGGTCGGCGTGGGGGGGGGGGTACGGTCCCGGCCCCCCCTACGTCGTCATCGAGCGACGGGCGGTGTGGGGCGTGCGCCGCAGGCGCCCCACACTACTGGGCGACTGCGAGGGACGACGTGGCCCTCCGGACATTAGTCCGGGGTGCCTTGGAGTGGCTCCTCCGCCTCTTTGAGGAGGGGGAGCCCAGGACGAGGTGTGGGTGCTCGGGGGGACTTGCCCCCCCGAGTGTCTCGGGAGGCGTAGGATCCCGGACTTGTTCCGGGTCCTACGCCTCGGTAGCTAAGGGTGTGGGGAGGTCTGCGTCCTCTAGGACGATTGGGACGCAGACCCCCCCGGAGGATAGTGCCCCCCCCAGGTGCTTTAAGTGCCTGGGGAGGGGACACATTAGACGGAGGTGTCCCTCCACCGCCGACCGGGGCAACTGTTGCCTTAGGTGCGGGGTGGAGGGGCACCGTGTTGGGCAGTGTGTGGCTAAGGCCGCACACTGCCCGAAGTGTTCGGAGGAGGGGCTTCCCGCCTTCCACCGAATAGGTGGGGGCGGGTGCCCGGTAGTCCCTCCCCGTAAGGGGAGGGAGAGAAAAAGGAGGAGGAAGGGAAAACCTGCACCTCCTCCTTTGGCGGAGACCGTGGGGGCTCCTTCTGGAGTTCCCATGGAGGTGTAGGTTGGGAGGGGGGAGCAATCCCCCCTCTCTTTCATAAGTGAAGGTGAGGATAGGGGGGAGAAATCCTCCCCCCTCCCTATGGAGGTGGAAGGGGGAGATGGGGAGAATTCTCCCCCCCCCCGTGGAGCTAGGTGGAGAAGTGGGGGAGAAATCCCCCCTTCCCCCAAGGAGCCGGATGGGAGTGCGGGGGAAAAGTCTCCCCTCCCTTCCGCGGAGGCGGGTGGGGGATCGGGGGAGGAGTCCCCCCTCCCCCCTAGGAAGGCGAAGGCCCCCCGGCTGAGCGTGACCCCTAGGGGTCCCGAGTTGGGGGGAAATAGTGGGGAGGTGGCGGGGAACCGGAAACCCACCTAGTATAACTACTCCCTCCCCAAGGGCAGGGGCCGATTACGGCCACGCCTAAGGGAGAACTGGTAGTATGCTCACGCGTTCCCAGATCCCCCTATATAGGCAGAAGAAGGTCACCCCCAGTGGTTTTAGTGGGTATGCCGGGAGGGAAATTTTTTCCCTCCCGGTGAATCCCACATAACCCTGGAGACCCGGGTTTCCAGGGTACCTATAAAAGAACCTCTCGCTTCCGGCCGTCGTGAAAACGATGGTCCGGAGCGAGAGGTCATGGGGTGCAATGGCCTCCTTTTGCGAGAGCGTGCTTTCGCAAAAGGAGGCAGCCGAGCGGGATCGGGAAGTCGACCCCGACGCCGATCCCGCTCGAAGAAAGAGGAGGGGACAGAGGAGGCGGCAATTCGCCCGCCTCCTCTGATACTGCCGGTATGGCAGCCCCTCCTCCTCACACGAGACGCGGCCGACAAGTGCGGGGGCACTTGTGGCCACCAGGCGTCTCGGAGTGGGGGGACGACTTTGCTAGGTGGTCCGGCAAGTCGCCCCAGTCGGGGTCGGGAGGTGGGGGGGAGGCGCGCGCTTTTCAAGCGTTAATCCCTCCCTTCGCCCCCTCTTCGGAGAAGGGTCCCTCCTCCTCTTGCATCGTTCTACCTCCCAGTCTCTTCGTGGGAGGCGAGGAGGGGTGCAAGTAGGGGGAGGAACACTGTGCGTTGGGGGGCACCGGTAGTATGCCGGTTGCGTTCCCGGGGTCCCCCAACAACGCACGAGGAGGGCCACCGTAGGGTTTTAGCCGGTAAGAGTCCGGCATAACCTGCTCCCTCCCCCGGGGGAGCGGGTATCCATGAGGATTTCCCTACGTAAAAAAAAAAAAAAAAAAGGGTACCTATAAAAGATTTCCACTGGGTTAACAAAAAAAAAAGGGTACTTGCATTCCCCCTCCGTTGTGCGCCACCTTGTCGTGGTGGAAGGGGGAGTAATCCCCGGGGTCTAAGAGCGCACACATGGAAGGAAAACCATGTTAAAAAACCCGGGTAGGTCGGACTCGTGAGGAGGGTTATCCCAGCCGACCTAGGAGTGGGGGGCTCCGAAATAACCCCCCCGTGGAAGACAACCACATTAAAAAATTACAATTTATGGATAGATGACGACGAAGGATAATATCTTACCGCCTCAGTGGGGTCCCGGAGCCCCAGAGGCCGGCGTAGGGGGGGTACTGTCCCGGTCCCCCCTGCGTCGTCATCGAGCGACGGGCTGTGCAGGGCGTGCCACGCGGGCGCCCTGCACAATAGGGCTACTGCGGATGAGGACCTCCTGACGAAAGTCCTGGGGGTCCTGGAGGGATTCCTCCTTTTAATGGAGGATGGGAGGCGCCTCATTGGAGGCGCATGGTCGGAGGTCACTCCTCCTGGAGGTTTGGCCGGGCGTGCTTCGTACGCTTCGGTGGCGAAGAGGGGAGGGCGGTCTGCGTGTCCCACACGGACGGTGGGCACGCAGACCCCCTCGGCCGGTGGTGTGTCCTCGCCCAGGTGCTTCAAGTGCCTGGCGCGGGGATACACCAGGAGGTTTTGTCCCTCGGCTACCGACTGGGGCACTTGCTGCCTCCGGTGCGGTGCCGAGGGGCATCCGGTCCGGGCGTGTGCGGCCAAGGCCACACACTGCCCGGCGTGTTCGGAGGTGGGGCGCGTGGCGTCCCACCGGATAGGTGGGCCTATGTGCCCGGAGGTTCCCCCCCGGAAGGGGGGTTCTAAAAGGAGGCGCAAGGGGGGGAGGTAAAACTCCCCCTGCCCCCTATAATCCCGATACGGCGCCCCCGCTTGCAGGGGCGTCGTCCGGGTCGGACTCCCCTTCCGGGGAGTGCATGGAGGTGTCGCCTGCCGCCGAGTCGCCGGAGAGCGTCTCATTGGCGGAGGCTGAGGTGGGGTCCGTCTCCGAGTCGGAGGTGAGCGCGCTCTCCGGTGACCCGGCGGCGGATATGGAGGAAGTCGCACCCTTGGGGTCCCCAACTGGGTCCCCCAGGGAAGCCGAGGAGGAGGAGAGGGGGGAGAGTCCCTCCTCTCCTTCCAACTAAACGTCAGGCGGTGAAAGGAGGGGGGTCCGGGAAGAAGGGCCCTCCCCCAATAGCTGCCATTTCCCCTGGGGGGATTACCGACCCCCCCAGGGGTACGGAGGAGTCTGGGGCAGAGGCGGGGGATTTTTGTGAGGATCCCAAGTTATCCCGCCTCCGCCCCGTTGTCCCGCTTGTACCGCTCGTGAAGTACGAGGAGTGTCGGGCGGCTCACAGGCGGCTCATGGCGGCAAAGGGTGCGGAGGAGTACAGCGTGGCCTATGAAGAGTGGCTCGCCGCTAAGGAGACCATGCTGTCGTCCGCCTGCATCCCTGACACCCCCCCAAAAACCGGGGGGGCTCAAAAGAAGAAAAAGAAAAAGAGGTGACTGGGGGCGGGGGCCCCCAGTCACCTCCAGCCCCCCAACAACATCGGGGGGCGGCCCCCCCTCATAACATCTGGGGGGGCGGAGGAAGGTCGGTGGTGACCCGGCCTTCCCCGGGATTCGGTTAGTTTTTGGGGAGGGAGTGCCACCACTTCCTCCCCAAGGGCAGGGGCCGAGTACGGCCACGCCTAGGGGGAACTGGTAGTATGTTACGCGGTCCCAGGTCCCCCCACATAGACTGAAGAAGGTCACCCGGTGGAGTTTTAGCGGGTATGCCGGCTAAATACGGTGAGTCCCGCATAACCCGTGGGGTTCCCCCGGACCCCCGGGTATCTATAAAGGATTTCTCCATCGACAAAAAAAAAGGGTACTTGCATTCCCCTCCGTTGTGCGCCACCTTGCCGTGGTGGAGGGGCTCCCCGGGGAGAAATCCTCGGGGTCTAAGAGCGCACACATGGAAGGAATAACCATGTTAAAAAACCCGGGTAGGTCGGACTCGTGAGGAGGGTTATCCCAGCCGACCTAGGAGTGGGGGGGTTCCGAAATAACCCCTCCGTGGAAGACAACCACGTAAAAAAATTACATTTTTCATGAATAATGACGATAAATGGTAGTGACGTACCGCCTCAGAGGGATCGGACCCTCTGGGGATAGGGTCCCGGCCCCCCCTACGTCGTCATCGGACGACGGGCGGTGCGGGGGGTGCGACGCGGGCCCCCCGCGCTATTCGGCTACCGCGGGTGCTGACGACACTCTCTGGGCTCTGGCCCGGAGATTTTTGGAGGTCTTCCTCCATTGTATGAAGGAGCGGGGGCGCTGTTGCGCTCGGGTCCCGGAGATTTACCTTCCGGGATGTTTGAGGTGTGCGGGGGGGGGGGGTTAATCCCCCCTCCTACCACCGGGACGTGCGCGTCGTCGTACGCCTCGGTGGTAGGGAGAAGGAAGGGGTGGTCTGCGTGCACCAAGAGGACGGTGGGCACGCAGACCCCCCTGGAGGTTGCGGTAGTCCCCTCGCCACGATGCTTCAGGTGTCTGGCGAGGGGACACATTAGGACCTTCCCCTTTATATAACTTTTAATTTATAACGTGGCAGGGGGAGGTAGGGGCATTTGCCCTCTCCCCCTGCAGGGGCCATTATTGGCCGCGCCCGAGGGGGAGCAGGACGAATGCCTTAAGGTGATACCCTGCTCCCCCTCACTATGGGCTTAGGAAGGCACCCCGGGGAGGTTTTAGTGGGTATGCCCGGAGGGGGACTTCTTTCCCCTCCGGGTGAGTCCCACATAACCCTAGGGACCCCCCCAGGGTCCCTAGGGTACCTATAAAAGGTTTCCTCCTCGTTAACAAAAAAAAAGGTACTTGCATTGGGGGAGGGAGGGCGCCATGGAGCTTTTTTCCGGGAGGGGACTACTTCTCCTGGATCCTCAGGGGGATGCGTCGTACGCCTCGGTAGTGAGGAGGGGAGGGAGGTCTGGGTGTCCCACACGGACGGTGGGCACCCAGACCCCCTCGGCCGGTGGTGTGTCCTCGCCCAGGTGCTTTCGGTGCCTGGCGCGAGGACACACCAGGAGGTTTTGTCCCTCGGCCACTGACCGGGGCACTTGTTGCCTCCGGTGCGGAGCCGAGGAGCATCTGGTCCGGGCGTGTGCGGCCAAGGCCGCACACTGCCCGGCGTGTTCGGAGGTGGGGCGCGTGGCGTCCCACCGCATGGCGGGCCCACGTGCTCGGAGGTTCCCCCTCGTAAGGGGGGAAGAGGAGAAGGCAGGGGGGAGGCAAAACTCCCCCTCCCTCTTATGACCCAGAAACGGCGCCCCTGCTTGCGGGGTCGCTCTCCGGGTCGGATTCTCCCTCTGGGAAGTGTACGGAGATGGAGGCCGCCGCCGAGCCGCCGGAGAGCGTTTCCTTGGTGGAGGGCTTTGTGGGGTCTGCCCCCGGGTCTGGGGAGAGTGCGCTCTTCGGGGACTCGGTGGCGGATATAGGAGAGTTTGTCCCCGTGGGTCCCCCAGGGAGGCGGAGGAGGAGGGGAGAGGGGAGAGCCCCCCTCTCCTCCCTACTAGAGTAAAGGGAAAGGCCGGGGGGTCTAAGTCAAAAGGGCCCCTTAACGCCGCCGTTTCCATGGGGGAGGATCGTAACCTCCCAGGAAACGGAGGAAGCTGGGGCGGAGGCGGGGAATCCTGAAGGGGATCCCAAGTTATCCCGCCTTCGCCCCATAGTCCGGCTTAACAAGCTGGACGAAATAAATAAGCAGCTCGTGGAGGTGGAGAATGAGGAGAAGACGATCGCGACCTTGGAAAGATGCATCGCCGTAAGGCAGTCCGAGCGATTGCTCTCCTCCTGTACTACTGACCCCCCCCAAGGGCCGGGGGGGTCAAAAAAGAAAAGAAAAAGAAAAAGAGGTGACTGGGGGCGGGGGCCCCCAGCCACCTCTAGCCCCCCAACAACACCGGGGGGCGGCCCCCCCCCTCATAACATCTGGGGGACGGAGAAAGATCGGTGGTGACCCGGCCTTCTCCGGGATTCGGTTATTTTGGGGAGGACTCTCTCCCCAAGGGTAGGAGCCGATTACGGCCACGCCTAGGGGGGGGGGAACTGGTTGCATACTTCGGTAATTCCCAGATCCCCCCCATATAGGCAGAAGAAGGTCACCCGCAGGGGTTTTAGTGGGTAGGCCGGAAGAGGGATTCTTCCCCCTTCCGGAGAGTCCCACATAACCCGGGGGGTTCCCCCGGACCTCTCGGGTATCCATAAAGAATTTCCCCTGCGTAATCAAAAAAAAAAAGGATACTTGCATTACCCCTCCGTTGTGCGCCACCTTGTCGGGGTGGAGGGGCTCCCCGGAAATCTCCGGGGTTTAAGAGCGCACACATGGAAGGAAAACCCGGGTAGGTCGGACCCGTGAGGTGGGCGCTCCCAGCCGACCTAGGAGTGGGGGCTCCGAAATAACCCCCCGTGGAAGACAACTACGTTAAAAAATTACAAATTATGGTATACGATGACGACAGTAGGTTCAAATTTACCGCCTCAGGGGTTTCGGTGCCCCAGAGGCCGGCGTAGGGGGGATCCAGTCCCGGTTCCCCCTGCATCGTCATCGAGCGACGGACTGTGCAGGGCGTGCCACGCGGGCGCCCTGCACAATAGGGCTACCGCGGGTGAGGCCCTTCGGACCACGGTCCTAAGGGTTCTGGAGGAGCTCCTCCATTTAATGGGGGAGGGCAGGCGCCAGGGCGCTTTTTCCCAGGAGGAGTTTACTCCTCCTGGTAGTTCGGGGGTCGTTAACCCCCCTGGTACCGGGGCGTATTCATACGCCTCGGTTGTTCAGAGGAGAGAGCGGTCTGCGTATCCCACACGGACGGTGGGCACGCAGACCCCCTCGGCTGGGGGTGTGTCCTCGCCTAGGTGTTTCAGATGCCTGGCGCGGGGACACACCCGGAAGTGGTGCCCTTCTGCCACCGATCGGGGCAAATGTTGCCTCCGATGCGGGGCAGAGGGGCATCTGGTTCGGGCGTGTGCGGCCAAGGCCGCACACTGCCCGGCGTGCGAGGAGGTGGGGCGCGTGGCGTCCCACTGGATTGGTGGGCCCACGTGCCGGACGTTCCCCCTCGCAAGAGGGGGTCAAAAAGGAGGAAGGTTGGGGGGAGGTAAAACTCCCTCTCCCCCTTACGATCCGGATACGGCGCCCCCGCTTGCAGGATCGCCCTCCGGGACGGACTCTCCCTCCGGGGAGAGTATGGAGGTTGAGGCCGCCGCCGAGTCGCCGGAGAGCGTTTCTACGGTTGAGGCCATCGTGGGATCCGCCCCCGGCTCGTCCGCCCCCGATTACACCAAATAATTCGGTGCGGTCGCCGCGGTGTTTCAATATTACGCTCGTAGGCTCCTCTCACCGTCTCACTGCGCACTTAGTGAGCACGTAGCGGTGGGACGTCCTTCTCGCCACGCGCGCTTCCCTCGCGCGGATTCGCCAATCTTTTTTTGTTAACACTTGGCATGCGGGTATAATTTGTGGTGGTTAGCCGGTATCCACCACAAATCTACTAAATACGTATTTTTACGTGACCCGCGCTCCAGTGACAGACTGCAAAAAACATAAAAATACGTTGCCCGCATGCCAAGTGTTAATATCTCGGTAAATATTAAGAATATCAAAAAATGATACAGGACTTTCCTGCTCAGTTTAACCTACTCTACCTGCAGTTTACGGGTGGACTTCGAATTATCTGACACCCTGTATATTCTTTGCAATCGAGTAAGATTTCCATAATCTTTATAAGGTGTTAAAAGATATTCCCTTATTGGGTAAGCATTATCGCCTAACAAGTGATACTTCCCATTTTGACATATATCACTAATATTTTTGCTTATGAAGGGTAATGTGAATGTCCTGCTATCGTGAAGTTTGCCAGCCACTCCAGTAAAGGCATCAATAAATCTCTTTTTATCATCACAAATTCCTTGTAATACAAGACTCGTTTTGTCATGTCGATTAGCATAAGTAGATCTTATTTTATACTTAGGAGTTCGAATGTTTATATACGATCCATCAATACATTCTAATACATTTGGAAAACCTGATATCTGAAAAGAAATAATTATTTATTATTTTGATTTATAACAATTCAATAATAATTAGAAATAATTTTCTAAATTTATTTAAGATGCAACCTTTGAAAAACGATAAGCCAGCTCATCTTTTTCTTCGTCATTATTGGGAAACTTTATAATATCTTTAGTTATGCTAAAAAGATAATTCATAACCCTTGATAAAATCGTTTCGCAAGTTGAAATACCTATATCGAATCGATCTGCTACATCTCGCATCGATGATTTGTTTCCTGCAAACCTGTAAAATAATAAATATATTATATAAATATTAATTACAATTATAATTATTAAAATACATACAATTATAATTATTAAAAAGAACTGTTTTATGCCGCACTAACCACAAAAAAGATAAAATATGTTTTTCAGCAGAAACTGCTGATCTACCACCATGCATTTCATTTTTAGGAAAGAAATCTGATTGCTGAAAACCATCTATTAATTGCTCACATGTTTCTGGACACATTCTGAAATGCCTGCAGAACTATGACAAATATGAAAATTATTATTCAGTATAAAAATGCTATTATATTACATTAAATACATTAATTCTATTTTAAAAAAGGTATAGGATCGATGTATTTATATAAAAAGATACAATACTTACGGTGTCATTATCCATTTTTTTCACACATGTTACATAATTTACAATTTTGAGATTATTCTT